>SZWC01001352.1:12377-26259 GCA_023375785.1 Penium margaritaceum
GGGGAAGAGGAGAAAGATTGAACTTTTTGAGAGAGGGGGCGTGGTGGGAAATTATTCATGCTCATAATCGATGACGCAGTGCAAGACTGGTCAATGGTTGTGTGTCGTTCATACATATTGGTGCAAGAAATTTGTCTCATGCCAATTATGGCCAAACCAGGGGGTATGGTTGAATTTGCACAATGGGGAGGTTTTGAATGGCCCGGGCCATGGTGGTTTGACCAGTAGGAAAGCCTAAGAAGATGGGTTTTCCCTGTAATTACCACATATTTGACTTTGAGATGTTAGAAATTTTTCAGGGGATGATAACCCCGAAGAGTATTTATGACATTAGTTATGGCCAGTTTGTCGCATGGAATGCGCTACGTCGGAAGCATAACGCAAGAAGTCGTAAAGGAGTTGGTGTCATGACATCTTTTGTGACAAGGTCAATGATTGCATGTTTTTGTGGCAGAAGGAGAGCCACGGGACAGCTTGCACAATTCATTGGCTGCCCACGTCGACTCTTATGATGGGCATTCACCATGGATGATAAGAGCAAGGGGATACACTCAGGTATGAAGATGTCAATAGGGTTTTTACGTAAAATGAACATGTGAAGTACAAGAGAGCCAACTTACCATCGTCAACCTTATACGAAAAGCATGGCCAAATTATGGATATGCCATTAGCCAGCCAAGCGTTTATCAACGAGATGGCCAGCAGTCGTTCAGGCAACTAGTCACCCACACGCAAGTTCACATTTGGTAGTTGTAGCCCATTTGATAACCAGAAGGTTGTGAGGCATGGATGGCCGAAGTCGCCGGCCACAAACCTTGAGGCTTGCCTCCTCTCGGGCATCATAAGTAATAGAAGGAAAAGAGGATGTAGTGAGTAAGAAAGAGGGGGAGAGAGGGAGAGAGGGAGAGAGAGAGAGAGGGAGAGAGAGAGAGAGAGAGAGAGAGAGGTGGAGAGAGTGGGGAAGATAGAATAGGAGGGATGATGGAGACGATGTTGAGAGAGGGAGAGATAGAAAGAGACATGGATGAAGGACTGTGTTCATGACCGACTTTGGCATACCCAAGTCGAATTAGCCGCCAATGTGCCGACTTCCGACTTCCGACTTGGCGACTTGGCGTCGACTTCGACTCGGACAAGTCAACATGGATTTGTGCCCTACTTGCGCCCTACTTGCACCCTGATTTTGGCCTATTTGCATCCTAGTTTCATCATGGTTGGGTCCTAGTTTGCCATAGCTGCGCCTCGGTTGGGCACTAGCTACGTCCTAGTTGCGTCGTAGTTGCACCCCAGTTGTGTCCCACTTGCAGCCTACTTGCACCCTACTTGTACCACAATTACACCCTAGTCGTGCCCTAGTTGCGCCCTAATTGCACCCTCATTGCGCCTCAGTTGGGCACTAGCTACGCTCATGTTGCATCCCAGTTGCACCCTAGTTGCGCCCTACTTGCGTCCTACTTGCGCCCTACTTGTGTCCTAGCTATGCCCTAGTTGCGCCCTAGTAGTGCCCTGCTTTCATCCTACTTGCACCCTTCTTGCACCCTAGTTGCACCCTGGTGCCGTAATTCCGCCCCTCATTTTGTCCTACTTGCGCCCTTCTTGCCCCCTAGTTGTGCCCTAGTTGCGCCCTACTTGCGCCCTACTCATTTATAGTTAATCACCCCTAAAACATACACTCGTCATATAGTGTACATACTAAACTCATGCCTTTAGAAGTCTCATGGTACCTTCGTGGAAAGGCAACACAACTTGGTTTACGACGTCTGTTCACGGACATACAGTTGTATTTGAATGCTTCAAGACACTAAACTTCGTACAAGGTTTGCAAAAAAAGTAAAACACATAATAAAAACTATGGTCAAGTGATGTACAGCTCCACTTACAATTCGGAGTAAACGACATACATTTGTACTTATACATGAATTATGTTAGAACTGCAAGTCGTGACAGCGCCTATTCCTTGACCCAAAACGTAAAAGAACCATAACCCTCCCGAAGTCACATTCGGGGGGGTCTGGATTTTATTTGTTTGCTGGCGAGGACTCCTGCTAGGACCCACAGTAGTGAGGCCCAGCAGGTTCCTATCGATCGTGGGTGGGGGGTGGGGGGGGGCCTACATTCTAACCATTCGCAAAAGTCCACACGTGTATAATCTTGTACGTTGCACGATACACACCCCGTTTTTAGCTGAAATACACGAGGACGATGGGGGGAGGAGGGGGACGAGGCGGTGACCAATTCAACGTTGTCTTGTTCCACGATCGAAAAAGTCTCTCGCAACCGTATATTATAAAAAATCGGTGGTCAGCACGCGAGGATCTTTATTTGTACCTGTTTAGAAAACCCCGCCTATTCAATTGTGATCGTCGCTAACCCTACATCGACGGTTTTTTAATTTCGACAAGCGATCACCTCACAGTGCATTAGTGTTTTTTTTGTTCTTCAACCACGTAATCCGGATACGCTGACCAGATACACTTCACCAATACACTCTAACCTTTGAGAGGGGGACAGCCGGAGACCAAAGCCCCCCCCCAATCATCAAAGTGTATTGGACGAATGTATATGGTGCGTGTGTCGAAAGGTAAGTGATAGACATGTAACATGATACAATGATGTACAATACATTCGTGAACAAAATACATCGTCAACACAATACACGCCCCAGTACACAATCCTAAAACAATCGGTCATCGTGGGAGGGGGGAGGGGTTGAGAATCCCGACTACGTGGAGACCGTTTTGTCGTGTTTATGGATGCAATCGAATGCAAATACATTAGTGGTTTTTTTTTCCCATTATCACACAAAATCCATACACTGGCCAGATACACTTCGCTAATACACTCGACCTATCCGAGGGGGGGGGGGCAAGTTTGGACTCCGGATGACCTCGCCTCTCCCCCCCCCCCCAAATGGTAGTGTATTTGCGAAGTGTAGCTGGTCACTGTATCCGGTCTACGTGATCGTCGAAAAAGAACATTAATGTACATGATACCGCGGATCATTGATTACCGATGATTGGCGGCGATGGTCTGTCCAAAAGCAATGGACTTGGAATACACGAGTAAATATTTGTTTTTTCCATCGCACGAACAAAGATACACTGACCAGCTACACTCTTCCAATACACTCTAGCCCTTTGGGGGGGGAGCAACGGGTCTGATGGGAGGGGGGTCGGTGCGTACTAGTTGTCGTCCTAGATCCGATGTCGTTGATCGTCAATTGTCGATCTTTATGTATGAGTGGTCGAAGAGCGGATATACATAAGTGTTCAATATTATTTTCTCATCACATAAAAGAAATACCGTACCGAGAGGCATATTTCCTCACCTTTTTACTTTGAATTTTGGTGCTTGCTACATTCTCCCATATTCATGCGCCGTGGAATTTTGTAGGTGCTCGCCCAAAGCCCTTTGAGGAAAAAATGAGAAAATCCATATTCGTCCATCGTTCATGTCCAGGTGTGTGCATTGACACGACACATCACTTTGAACTTCGAACTTCAAACTTCGAACTGCGAGTGCGCGGTTGATGACGTCAAAGTCGTCAACCGCGGAGAGCCGTCAGATCTCTCGCGTCGAGCATGAGTCGACGCGACTCGGCATGAGGCGTCGGAGCCCCCCTCCCCCCCTGCCCGCTGTCGGCTCCAACTCCGCACGTCGGATCGTGTCAAGGCAAACCCCCGCTTCTTTATCACAGAGCTGCCCTCTCGTGCATGCCACTTCCATCAGTGATCTTCAGTCCAGTACGCCCGCCCTTTCCCAACCACCACCATGAAGTCTATCCTTGACTTCAACATGCGACACCTGACACCTGAGTAGGCCGCTGCCGAGCAGAAGCGGCTGTTTGACCTCCACAAGCTTGCTCATCCAACACCGTCGAAGCTTCCACCGAAGCGTCCCGTTGGTCGCCCCCCAAAGAAGCACCGGCCATTCCTGCTGCCAACGGTTGAGGCTGTGGCACCCCCCTCCAACATCAACGTGTGCACCGACGCGAGGCTTTGTCTGCCTCCACCACCACCTCCGCCGGCCGAAGGTGACGACGCACATGCCGAAGGTGATGACGCACCCACCCCGACTGCACGCCGTGGCCAGTACGTCAACTGGCTAGGCGATGGGCACCTGGCCGCATCCACGGCGCCATGCTCGCGGGGCAAAATGCATACCAGGCCGCGAAGCTTTTGCGGAAGCTCTATCGCGACACGGGAGGGCACTGCATCTACGACCAGCTCTCCCCGTCAACGGTTCGAGGCTGGTGTGAACCTCGATCCACAATGCTGCTGTCGTCTTTCCGACGTTTCCTGTCAAACGTGGAAGAAATCAAAGTTCAAGGAGCAACATGCAAACGCACACATGGATACCGTGGCCGCACCTCGTTCCTCAATCGTCATCCAGAGTTTGAAGAGAAGGTTGTTGACACGTTGTTAAAGATGCGTGCAGCAGGCACCATTATCAACTCGGCCAACGTCCGAGTTGTCATGCATGCGCTCACCTCTGAACACCATCCGGAGGAGCTGCTGGCAAAAGGGGGAAGCAGGACATTCTCCCGCGCATGGGTCCATAACTTCATCCGCGATCACATGCGCTGGACCTACCGCTGTGGCACAACGGTTGCACAGAAGGTGCCGGAGAAATGGGAAGAGCTTGTGCTGGCCATGTACAAGCGCGTCGCGGCGTTGATGGTCATGAACCAAGTTCACCCGGACTTCGTCGTCAACGCCGACCACACCGGCGTTAGCATCGTGCCGACGGGTAAGCATGTCCACTGCCGCATCTACTGAAATTATTTTTCTATCCATGCTCGGTTTGACGTCCTAACAGCACGTCATGGTTCATGGTCCATGCATTGCAGGAGACTGAACCTACGCGCCCGCAGGATTGAGGGAGGTCGCCATCACGGCACTTGACGACAAGCGCCAGATCACGGCGCTCGTCGCATCATCGATGGCTGGTGATTTGCTGCCTCTACAACTCATTTACGTGGGCAAGACGGAGCGCTGCCATTCGGACAACGCTGATGCACACCGTGCCCATGACGACTACCGTTTTGAAATCAACCAGACCCTTAACCACTGGGCCAACAGCAAGACGACCCGGGAGTGGGTGACGAACGTGGTGCACCCATGGTACAAGCTACAGTGTGAGCAGCACCAGAAGGTGGTTGGGAAGGCGAAGCTCATTTTGCTTCTCGACGCATGGCGCCCCCACACCACCTCAGAATTCCGAGAATTTATCAAGACCCATTACCCCTACATCCGTCTTTTGTTCATCCCTGCTGGCTGCACATCAAAGGCACAGCCAGCAGATGTTGGCTTGCAACGGCCGTTCAAGGCAGCCATAGAAACACTTTTCCATGATTAGCATGCAAGTGAAGTGCGTGCAAGTTTGCAAGCAGGCAACAATGGCAAAGTTGACTTAGGGTTAGGCCGGATGCGCAACCTCGGCATGACTTGGGTGCTCAAGTCCTGGCTGAAGCTTAAGGAAAACCGGGACCTTGTGAAGCATGCATGGGATGCGTACGGCTTTGGTCGCTGTCAGGACAGTTCCTTCCGCGAAGGTGTCACGGAGGAAGCAGTTGACCCGAACAGCTCGCTCTTTAGAGAGCGCGTCGAGCCAGAGCCAGAGGACGTCGTCACTCCGGCTTGAACGTGGATGTCCATTCTGTACTGTTTCACTTTTTTTAAGCGAGTGTACCATTTCTTCTTGACCATGCCGCAACTGTTTAAAGAACTGAACCTGGGGTAAAAGGTGAAAACAAAGGAGTACTATGAGCGAAATAGCCCGAATTTCGAAGTAATTTCACATGTGATACGTTCAATCAGCGGTGAATTAATTATGGAACGCATGGGCGGAAAAAAAATATTTATTTTGAGGGAATATGCCTCTCAGTACGGTACACCCCCCGCTTCACATCGCTATTACACTATACCCTTTTTGGGAGGGGCCATCAGATCTCGTGATGACCCCCCTCCTTCAAAAGTTAATCTGTATTGGTAAAGTTTATAGAGTCCATGTTTATCATGGACACGTAGAAACGTACACTGGTGTACAAGATACACTAGTGCATAGAAGTAGTTTGCTCTACAATACACGCACCAGGTAAATTACTCGAATACAATCGAGGGGGGGGGGGACGAGTTTGGCAGTTTATCGCGGATAGAAACACAATCGAGTAATAGCAAAACTACGCTCGAAGTGGAATTAATTCTCGTTTGAGGTCATGAATAAGGAAGTAAACATCCGATTTACAAATAAGACCACCCAGAATGTTTCAGGACATATGTACGTCAACTGTACATCTCCACCCGCACTGTCATATTCTTTTCATCTGTTGTTAAATTATAACATGCAATTCCCGATACACAGGTACCATGTCCATTGTTTTCCATGTGAACACATGACGATTCACCCTTAAGACAATTTCGTGGAAATTACCCAAATCTATGCACCTAATACACTGGATGTGGCATGTATAAAATGGGGACAATTAACTATACCTCGCCCTACTTGCGTCCTATTTGTGTCCTACTTGCACCCTAGTCGTGCCCCTCTTGCGCCCTGGTTGCACCGTTGATGTAACCTAGTTGTGACCTATTTGCACCTCAATTGGACACTAGTTATGCCCTCGTTGTGCCCTAGTTTCACCCTAGTTGCGCCCTGGTTGAGCCCTACTTCCGTCCTACTTGCGCCATACGTGCGCCCTAGTTGCACCCTGGTTATCCCCTAGTTTCACCCTACTTGTGCCCTACTTGCGCCCTACTTGCGCCCAAGTTGCACCCTAGTGGCGTCCCATTTGTGTCCTACTCCAACCCTACTTGCGCCCTAGTTTCACCCAAGTTATACCCTAGTTGCACCGTAGCTGCGCCCTACTTGCACCCTAGTTGTACCCTACTTGCACCCTAGTTGTGCCTCAAATAGGAACTAGCCACGTCCTAATTACACCCTTGTTGTGTCCTAGTTGCGTCCTAGTTGTGCCCTATGAGTGTCCTACTTGCGCCCTATGTGCGCCGAACTTGTGCCCTAGTTGCGCCCGACTTGCCTCCTATGTGCGCCCTAGTTGCGCCTCACTTGGGCACTAGCTACGCCCTAGTAGCGCCCTAATTTCACCCTTGTTGTGCCCTACTTGTGCCCTACTTGCGTCCTAGTTGCGCCCTTGTTGCACCCTGGTTGTGCCCCACATGCGCCCTACTTGTGCCCTACTTGCGCCCTAGTTACGCCATAGTTGCACCCTAGTTGCTCCATAGTTGCACCCTAGTTGCGTCCTACTTGTGCCCTAGTTGCGCCCTACTTGCGCCCTAGTTGCGCCCCACTTGCGTCCTAGTTTCCCCCTCGTTACACCCCTATTGGACACTCTCTAGGCATCGTGCCCAGCGCACTGCGTTACCCCTATTATGAGATGCTTGTCTACGCCGCACCCATTCTGAGAAGCTTCCATTTGGTTCATAAGGTTCCATTTGGAGGTGGACAAGTGTGTTGTGCGCTACCTGGATAGCAGTAGCAACCTTTGCCTCACCTTCAACAGCAACAACAGCCCCATCCTCATCAGCTACAGTGATGTAGATTGGGGAGGTGACCTGGACACAAGGAGGTTGACCTCTGGGTGCGTGTTTGTGTTGGGGGGAGGTGCAATCAGCTGAAGGAGCAAGATACAAGAGTGTGTTCCCCTCTCCTCCATAGATGTAGAGCAAATCACCCTGAGTGAAGCAACAAAGGAAGTCGTGTGGATGAGTGAGCTTTTGGCAAGCCTTGGATAGAATCTGGCCATACAGGTCGTGGGAGACATAATTCCCATGCATGACAATGTCACAGAGTGTATCTTCGTGCTCCCTTTGCCAAACGAGGCATATAAGGGGTTGTTACAAAGATGTGATAATGTAAGCTCTCACTAAAGAGTCGGTTCAAACATTTGTGCTCCGTGAAAACCTATATTTGCTTCCGTAATTTATGTCTGTGCAATCTGCAACTCCCTCTCACAAACAGTTGGTCCTTCCTAGGCGGCTCTTGGTGAGCCTGATCACCTCCCTGAGGGCTGCCCAGGTTTCATCAATCAACTCAGTGCTTCACATCCCACATTCTCTCACTGCACTCTTGTCCAATCTTGCTCTCTACTCCAGTGCCTGTTACCTGCTCATCGACCTCTCCGGCTAACTCCTTACATTATTTCACAAATCCTTGCCTCTGTCAGCATTCCCATGTCTTCCGTGTCGCCCTCCTCCTGTCTGCCTTTGCCGTCGCGTTCTCCACTCCGTGCAATATTATGAAAACCATGACCAAATAATTTCACTATGTGTGGTCAACATACACAACGTACAATACGAGACACAAATGGTCAAAGGGGAAAACTTATACCCTTGATGGGGAGGGGGACTAGTAGAGGACATTCCAATGGAAACTTTATATCTATGACGTGGGTGTTTTAAGGGGTTGCATTATCCAAATAGAAAATATATTATTGAAAACTATAGTTCTAAATAAATTTCCAACCATTGGTATGAATCTATGTTTCGTAATGCACATCATTGTATTTTCACCTACCGTATTTTATATCAACACCCCACCTCCACCTATGATTCTTTTCAGCACAATCCATCCATGCTCCCAAAAAATCCAGAGATTACACTTTACACTCGTGTAAATTGAGAGAGGTTGTACTAATATCATAATGGAAATTTTGTCACAGTCTTCTCATACAATCCCCCCTTTTCTCCCCCTCCCCTCAGTGTACCCTCCCTCTTTCACCATGTAGGCCTAGACTACGTACAACAATGAACAACATACCATACACTAATATCATCCAAATATATGAGGTCTTGTACAATATTCTTCGTATCTCATTTCCATCTTGTTTTCCACCTCTCACTCCCTTCTACCCAATTCATCAAAGGTTTACAGAGAAGTACATATCTGATTATATAATAATGTACCTCAAGAGTGGTTCCACTGCCGTCAATTTGCACACTTCCTCATATAATCCCCTCATACAACGCTCCTTTTCCCTCCCGCTCCCTCCCACCACATAGACAAAAACAACATACAACAACAAACAAATATAGCATATGCTAGTATCATCCAAATGTACATCGTCTCATACAAATCCTATAGTCCATCACCCGCTCTCCAAGCTCTCAATCCATTCTATCTAATCCATGCAAGATCTCTCCAGCACTATTAATTTACCATACATTAGTGTGAATCACGAATGGCTCCATTGCTAGCAGAAAGTGAAATTCAACAGACAATCCCCTCATACATTTTCCTTCCCCTCCCTCCTTCGAATCAACCGACCCTATTCCACCAAACTATGTAAAAGAACAAACAATATACCATATACCATTATCATTCCAATGTTGAGTGTCTCATATCCTTGTATGATTTCGATGCTTCATATCCTTCCTTATCCTACCTCCCACTATCCTCTACCCATTCGATATGAGATTTAGATACAACAAAGCATTCAACAATACACTAGTGTATGTTAAGAGTGACTTCTATGTTATCAAAATACATAATTCCTTGCCCAGTGGCCTCGTATGGTTCCCTCGTTCTCCCCTCCCTCAGTGCATCTTCTCCCTTCCATAATGTAGAAACAAACTAGAAACAACAATGAATAATGTGCCAGATTTTAGCATCGTTCAAAATTACTCTGTCTTGTACAATCTCCTCATACAATTTATATATATATATCATAGCCCCTCGCCTCCCATCTCTCACTCCCTTTGATCTAATCTATCCAAAATCTCTGGAAGACCAAATATTTGACCAAACATTAGTGTACATTAAGAGTGCTAATGCTATCAGGATAGGATCTTACTCATGCAATTTCCTCATACATTTCCCCTCTCTCCTCCCTTGTCACCCCCCCTTTTCCTCCTCCTCTACCTCTTGCCAACTCCTCTCCCTCTTGTCCCGTCCTCATACATATATTTTCTCATATATTCTGGAATCTTCTAAACTATCTAACATATCCGATGTACACAATGCCTTTGATGTATACAATTCATGTGATTAACTCTAACTCCAACTTCTGGGTATCTGGGGAATTGATACACCATAAATCTTGGATCTGAAAGACCGAAATAAAACACAAGACAGGTATTAAAAGAATATTTTCAATGCGTTGATTTCAAGAGGAAGGGTGGTAGAAGGCTTCATTCCGCTAGAGCATGAAGGTGATTGTATTGTTCTATAGCCCGTAGGGATACCTGGACATGCCTTCATGGGAAGTAGGAGGGAGGGGGAGGAGCTAAACTGAAAGCAAGTGAGGGGAAAAGCCACCCAGATCCTTGAGCAACATAGCCCTTGTTTGAGCATGGAAAAAATCAAGATAATGTAAGGTATTCCATGCCATCTCCTCTCATCAGTTTCGTCCTCATGTGCGGGCGTTACCGTATATGGCTTATTGCAAAGCCCTTACCTGGTCTTTAGCATCAACACCCACTTTTCTCTTGTCCTCCTTTCAAATTCATGTTCTAGAAATACTAATAAATACATCCCTTGTAATTCTTTTGTGAGGTCCTTTAGAACTTTGAACACAACATGTGCAATGATTTCTCACCTTTGTTTCATTGTGAGATAAAGTTTATTGAAGACCCGGTACAAGAAGATTCAAATGATTAAATTATCTGTTATTCCATATACAAAAATGTATATCGTGGCTATTCTATGGGTCCTATACAATGGTGGCTATGCTCTAAACCTGTGCCTTTACACACATAAAAAACACGACGTTGAATCGTATTTGTTCTAATAACTTTCATGTTTCTTGACTATGGCATAAGTCTGTTACACGCAAGTAATTCTAGGCAATGTTTTTCCTCAAAACTAGCTCTCATCAATGGTTGTTTTAACTAAAAAATTATCAAGGGATGTGAGTCTTATGGATATCATGGTGGGTATCTTCCATCCTCTCCTATTCGACCAGAGATCTCTTTGTCTCCTCATCTAGTCCTCCCCTAACGTTTCCGATCTCTCACCCCCCCCCCTCTCTCTCTATCTCTCTATACATATATGTATATGTGTGTGTGTGTGTGTGTGTGTGTGTGTGTGTGTATTTCTGTGTCTCCCTTTCTATCTCCCTCATACAAAGACTCTCTATATCTTCCTCTTCCTCTTCTTCTTCTCCATTTTCTGATTACCGCTCTCTCTCTCTATGTGTCTTTCTCCACCTATATCTCTCTCTATCTATCCATCTCCCTCTCTCTCTTCCCTTCCCTCTCTCTTTCTACTTCTCTCTCTCTCTCTCTCTCTATCTCTCTTTACATATCTCTCTCTCCCTCCTCTCTCTCTCTCTCTGTATATATATACATATATATATGTACACACACACACACACACACACACACATCACTATCCCTCTCTCCCCTCTCTCAGCTTGTCCTCTCTCATCTTGAATGGTGAGGAGGGGGTGGCAAGCTGAAGGACCCTGGGCCATTTCTCTCGGCAATTGAGGTCTTGCGGCCTCTTGGCTGCCCATTGGGCAACCACTATCCAATCAGTGGTCAGGTATGTTTCATCCTCTCACCTGGCCAACCGATGGCTGCACTGTTTGCTAGTTCTAGGCTAGTAACAATGAGAAAGAGGATTTTTGACAGCCAGCCTTTTCCCATGCTACGAAATGTTCCAGATAGAACTTTTGGTCCTACATGCCTAACCAGTCTTTGTGAATTTTCATGGATAATCTAAAACATGAAATGGTTTAGTAGAATATAACTATAGGATAGGAACCAGCTAATATGTGAGGACGTGCACCTTGATTGATGACCTTGGCTACAACTGATAGGTTAACACCGCCGGCGCTTTAGTTAAAAAAACCATGCTTAGTGTCCCCAACCTCCCTAAGTTTCCTGTCCATGAATGCCATTCATACAAAATAGGATCACTGGTTCCACGTCGAGGTGATGCATCCTCGTTTTGCTCTCACGCTTATTGACAACCCTTCAGGATGAACGATATTGAGGGGCCCAAAACTTCCACAGTCGCACCAATCAACCAAAAGTCCACAACTGGCCCAATGGATTCGTTGAATCCCATAAGCCCAGGACATATGTGTATATTGACCATGGTAAGCGTGGAATCTCACACTGCCCTTCTGCAGCAATGGAAATTGGTTATGAGGGGAGTTTCCCTCTGTGATTTATAAAGAAATAAAGAAAATGTGAATTATATCAAGATTCTTATATTTGGCTGAAAAGAAAAACCTAGGCACCACTTGTTCAATCTTTACAGTTATGGAATTTAGCCAGGTTCACATAGACAACGTTTTAAGAGTGTCGAGCATTGTCATCCCAATCTTGTTTTTTCCAAGCAACACATTGTTGCCACTTTTGAACAAAGCATCCTGATGACTTTTACTGGCATGGGACACTTACAATCGGTGAGCTAACTGAGGTCCTTCTCTACCCCATCCACTAAGGAGTCAATGTGCTTAGCACAAGCATGAGCATATGAGACCTAGCCCTATCTATTCTCACTATTAGAGGGTTCTATCTCCTAGAATCCATCTTCAAATATAAGAGGTGTAAAAATATGCTGATTTCATCATTATGTCTTTCACTTCAAGCTCAGCAGGTGCTATGGATTCCTTCTACATGTGCATTCCAGGTTCCTCATACATGCAGATCATCTACATAAAATGACAATGTATGCATTCCTATTCTCCATTGATCATGGGAAAAGGTTGTAGATCCTTCGGGTTTGCTTTCTTATTACACGTTCACCATTTATTATAGGCTGTTGTAAAGCATTCTATCTCTGTCAATAATCATGATTTATGGCAATTCATGGTAGTTGAGGAATTTTATAAAAATAGAGGACCAGTGTTGTTGGTGTTACCATTGGCATACGTAGAAAATCCCGCGGAACTTAGATTTTGACATTGTTCCCTTTCCATATTGAAGGAAATCACCATGTATAACGCTTATCATGATAAAATAATAAAAAAACATCCAACACATCTCCCTGTGTGAGTGTTGTCAAACGTGCCATGAAGTGTGACTATCCTTGCAGGTAACAATGGGATTTGTTCATCATATAAAGGAGTTAGCGGATATTGCCTACATTCTTAAGATGTCACTAGTTTATGATGGCCTAGACCTTCTGAGGTTCTATGTTGAAGTCATCCTTTTCAATGACTCATCCAAGGCCATCAAGCGCGACTTGTGTCAGCTTTCATCCACTCACTTATGTGTTTACTGTTGAACTAGGTACCTTTTAGTAGTCTGTCGGCTGTTTTATGTTCGGCCATGTCCTCCAGTGGTGCCACAAGTCTCACCTCGACTAACGTCGTCGTGTTTAAGTAGTTAGATTCCATACTCGCTGTCGTGACTGAAATAGGTAGGCCGTATAATAAGTTTGCCCTCGATAGGACATTTGCCTCAGAGTTTGGACAATGCAAGCCAACGGCTACAAGCCGTTGGGTAGCTTCGTCCGATCGTCTGCCCGTTGTGATGGCATTCGCGCGTTTGCTGGGCCAATGCCTCCTCCTTATGTAGACCATTCTCATGTTTTGCATCTAACTTCTTGATCTTAACATGTCTACATTCAAACTTCTCAGCATGGCATCAGAGCTAGGCTAGTCGGCTGGCTCGTTTCCGTTTCCCGCTTGCGCTCCTCTCGTTACTCCTCTCGCTTTGCTCCTCGTCGGTGCCTTTGCCGATTCGCCCTCCTCTCCTGATCGACACAATTCCCATCCGCCTTGTCGGCGCGCGTGGCGCCCTCCCCCCCCCCTTGTCGGCGCGTGGCGCCCTCCCCTCCTCGTCGACACGTGAGGCGCCCTCCCCCCCTCGTCGGTGCATGGCGCCGTCCCCCCTCGTCGGTGCGTGGCGCCATCCCTCCCCTTGTCGGCACGTGGCGCCCCCCCCTCGTCGGCGCGTGGCGCCCTCGCCCT
>SZWC01001352.1:29010-49035 GCA_023375785.1 Penium margaritaceum
CCTCCTCCTTGCCTCCCTTTTGCTTTGCCCTGTTTGCCACGTGCCATGTGCGTCCGCACATGGCACGTGGCCTGGTTTACTCGTACTTGTGTCCATCCATCTCCATGGCTTACAGGCGGTCGTATAGATGTTGAGGAAGGATCTCCCTCTCTGACACCTCGTGTGCGGGAACCGCAACCTCGCTGGTACCCTTCCCCTTGTGCTGCTGCGCGCACCATTCCTGTCATCCCTTCTCTCCTCCAGCTCCACCCGGCCTTGTTCGCGATGGGCGTGGGCTAGACTTGCTCTTCACCCCATCTTCCCCCTTTCCATGCCCGACACCAACAACACGAGTCAACTTGGCACTGGTCCACTGCCATTCCTTACTGAAGACCATGCCTTCGACAATGCCGGCGAGGTAGAGCACCATGGCAGATAATTAGTGAACATTTTCCTCCTGGCCTAGGCCATGATGTTGGCCTCCGTAGTCCATGGTGCTTGCTTATGGTGTGGTGTTGAACTAGGTACCTTTTAGTAGTCTGTCAGCTGTTTTATGTTCGGCCATGTCCTCCAGTGGTGCCACAAGTCTCACCTCGACTAACGTCGTCGTGTTAAAGTAGTTAGATTCCATACTCGCTGTCGTGACTGAAATAGGTAGGCCGTATAATAAGTTTGCCCTCGATAGGACATTTGCCCCAGAGTTTGGACAATGCAAGCCAACGGCTACAAGCCGTTGGGTAGCTTCGTCCGATCGTCTGCCCGTTGTGATGGCATTCGCGCGTTTGCTGGACCAATGCCTCCTCCTTATGTAGACCATTCTCATGTTTTGCATCTAACTTCTTGATCTTAACATGTCTACATTCAAACTTCTCAGCATTTACCGTTGCTTACACATACTTCAAAGAATACACACAAACATCTTTAGCCATCGTCAACCAGTCTTGAGAAGACCGAGGTCTCATCCAATGAAAGCAAGCCAAGGTGACCAGTTCATATGGTGAATGTTTTAGTTGACTTGTCCATATATGATGAAAAGGGATTAGAATGGTTACGACTGCACGTAAATCTAAACTGAAAATATCCTTTACTCAATGGCATGATTCTGGTGTACCATCTTGCGGGATGCCTTTGTAATATCATCCTTGAAATACGACAAAGGATAATAAACATTTCTTCAATTGTACTTGTTTAGGCAAGAGGGTTCTCCTGCAAGAACTATGTCAAATGTCCTCGAAGAACGATGCAAGGGGATGCTTGTTCACTGTTTTTTCGTTGTGTAAAAACTCACACGTGTGTCAATGTCATCGCATTTCTTAACCACGACTATGATCACTGTACCATACAATGAGTTACATGACTCGACCTATAAAAGGTACTCCTCCATCTAGCATTGTTCTCTCATGTTCCTTCATGATCAGTGCAATACATGGACATGGTTGCAATGTATTTGTGTTGGCCGGGTTAGTTGGGGTAGTGAAAGATGCTTGACAGATCAACAGGAGACAATGTTATTCATTATGTTGTGCCTTTTCCCACCTTTAATATTAAAATTCTATGCTTGAACCAAGTATATTCTTCAGCCCTTTAATGGCCTTACAACGGCATTAGCTTATTTTCACGATGGCGGTAATCATGGTGAAAACATGCTCCGCTTTCATAAATGACCCGCTTTCATTCCAAGGACAATAAAAACACGGTTTCTTGGAGCTACGAATCATCGAACGCCACTTTGAAAGGGACAAACAGGCCCAAGTACTCCATCCTTCGGGCTCCCATGTCCTCTCAGTTAGGATAAAAGCACCGACTCAATCGGATGCTGGTGACTGGATAGCAGCTGGCCGACCGGTCACCAAACATTTTGTTGGCCATCCAGCCGACCAGCTAGAGGCCAGCGTGAGGCAAGCAATCGACAAGTCCTCATTGTGGCGAGGTATGGTTGCCTGCCAAACAATTGTTTTTGCGATGGGGAGGGCCTAATCGGTCCTCCCGAAATAGTAGAATGGGCCAAAAAGGGTAGGGAGTCTAATATAAATTGTGAATTATACTATTTGCTACACTCACAGTTGAGTCGATATGTACAGTAAATTCTTGAAGCTATTACATTGTACAATGGCCCCATGCACTCTGAAGTTGGATGGGAGTTTCAAGCTCCCAAATGCTTTGGCTAAGGTGGACAATAATCAATCAGGCTTGGATTTTGTGGGACGTTTTCCAAAGGCTTTCATGACCTTGCCTTGGCTGTGTACCCACTACAGTAGGACCCGAATGGACAATGACCACCAAGCAACAAACCTTTCATAGGAGACCGCCGTGTATAGCGAATCTCAAGAAGGGATGAGCACCATCCCTCACAACCTCGGTGAATTTCTCGCTGTCCATGCATCGAATTCTTCCTTGTGTCTTCACACTCATGGCTGTCTTGGCCATTGCATGGGTTGGTGTTACTCCCTGCAAGGCCACCAAGGTGGAGAGAAGCTCGCAAGCTCCTAATGTAACATCTCGTTTCTTGATGGCATCCTAATGGCTATCTGGGGTTCTTGGTCTCAAGGAGGTTGCATGTAGCCTATTCGCTGTGCATATTCATCATTGTTGGTTACATTGGCCTGAGGGTTTTTTCCATTCTTACGTCAAAGGGTAATTGTCAAACAGTATTCCGAGACCTATTGTCCCGTATTCATATGTCCATGATGAGTAAAATCAAGCGTTGGACTTGTGACTTTGTACACATTTTCTGGGTTAGGACTGCAAGTTGTAAAAATCATAGCCTCCGTACAATTTAACGCAACAAAGAAAATTTGTTTATGTGAGGCATGTCAATGTTTACTGCCGTGCTTCTATTTCCACTCATGAGTTCTCAAATTGAAAGTATATTTGAGTGATGAGGGACTAGGTGAGGCTGTACCAGTTGGCCCCCGTCCGTCTTCTTACAAAAAAGCTACTACAAAGCCATTTGTCTATATTTCTCTTGTTTTGTGTGCCCCTCCTCTCACTCTCTTTCTCCCTGTCTCTCAATCCCTCGCTCACCCCCCTCGGTCTCCCTACGACCTCTCCTTCAATGAAGGAGAGGTCGTAGGGAGACCGAGGGGGGGGGTGCACCCTACTTGCGCCGTACATGCGCCGCAAGTACGGCGCAAGTAGGGCGTAAGTAGGGCGCAACTAAGGGGTAACTAGGGTGCAAGTAGGGCGCGACTAGGGTACAAGTAGGCCATAACTAGGGCGTAACTAGGGCGCAACTAGGGCACAACTAGGACGCAAGTAGGGAGAAAGTAGGGAAAAACTAGGGCGCAAATAGGGTGTAACTAGGGCGCAAGTAGGGCACAAGTAGGGGGAAAAACTAGGGCATAACATGGGTGCAACTAGGGCGCAAGTAGGGTGCAAGTAGGGCACAAGAAGGGTGCAACTAGGGCGTAACTAGGACGCAACTAGAGCGTAGCTAGTTCCCAACTGATCTGCAACTAGGGCGCAACTAGGGTGCAACTAGGGCGCAACTAGGGTGCAAGTAGGATGCAGGTAGGACGCAACTAGGACTCAAGTAGGGGATAATTAGGATGCAACTAGGGCACAACTGGGACGTAGCTAGTGCCCAACTGAGGCGCAAGTAGGGCCGAACTAAGGCACAACTAGGGCGCATCTAGGGTGCAAGTAAGGTGCAACTAGGGTGTAAGTAGGAAGCAATTAGGACACAAGTAGGGTACAAGTAGGGCGCAACTAGAGCGTAACTAGGACACAATTAGGTTGCCACTAGGGTACAAGTAGGATACAACCGGGACACAACTAGGGTGCAACTTGGGCGTAACTAGGGTGCAAGTAGGGCGCAAGTAGGGCGCAACTAGGGTGCAACTAGGGTGGAACTATGACACAATGAAGGTGCAAGTAGAGCTCAACTATGGCGCAACTGGGCCGCAACAAGGGTGCAAGTAGGACGCAAGTAGGACGCAACTAAGGCGCAACTAGGGCATAACTATGGCGCAACTAGGACGTAGGTAGTGCCCAACTGAGGCGCAACTAGGGTGTAAGTGGGACGTAAATAGGACACAACTAGGGCACAAGTAGGCCGCAACTAGGGCGCAAGTTGGACGCAACTAGGGCCAACTAGTACGTAACCAAGGCGCAACTAGGGTGCAACTAAGGCGTAGTGTCCAACTGAGGCGCAATTAGGGCGCAACTAGGGTGCAAGTAGGTGGGAACTAGGGCGCAACTGGGACGCAACTAGGGCGCAACTAGGGCGCAACTAGGGCGCAAGTAGGGTGCAAGTAGGGCGCAACTAGGGTGTAGCTAGGGCGTAACTAGGGCTCAATTAGGGCCCAAGTAGGGCAAAAGTAGGGTGCAACTAGGACACAACTAGGACACAACTAGGATGTAAGTAGGGCACAAGTAGGGCACAACAAGGGTGCAACTAGGGCGCAAGTAGGGTGCAAGTAGGGTGCAACTAGGGCGCAACTAGAGCGTAACTAGGACACAATTAGGCCGCAGGTAGGATGTACCTAGGGTGCAACTAGGGCACAACTAGGGCGTAGCTGGTGGCCAAGTATGGAACAACTAGGGCGCAACTAGGGCACAAGTCGGGCGCAACTAGGCCGCAAGTAGGACGCAACTAGGACGGGGCGCAAGTAGGGCGCAACTGGGGTGCAATTAGGATTGAACTGGGGCGCAACTAGGACGTACCTAGTGCCTAACTGCGGCACGACTAGGGCGCAGCTACGGCGCAAGTAGGGCACAACTGTAAGGGCACAACCCGGGCGCAATTAGGGCGCAACCATGGCGCAACTAGGGCACAAGAAGGGTGCAAGTAGGACGCACCTAGGGCGCAACCAGGGTGCCACTAGGGCGCAATTAGGGCGCAACTAGCGCGCAAGTAGGGCACAAATAGGGCGCAAGTTGGAGGCAACCAGGGCACAACGAGGGCACAACTAGGGCACAACTAGGGCACAGCTAGGACGTAGCTAGTGTCCAAATTGAGACACAACTAGGGGACAACTAGGGCACAAGTAGGGCACAACTAGGGAGCAAGTAGGGCACAAAAAGGACGCAACTAGGACGCAACTAGGACGCAACTAAGGCGCAACTAGGGCGCAAGTAGGGCGCAACTAGGGCGCAATTAGGGTGCAAGTAGGATGCAAGTATGGTGCAACTAGGTGCAACTAGGGGGCAACAAGGGTGCAAGTAGGACTCAAGTGGGACGCAAGAATGGTGCAACTAGGGCGCATCTAGGGCGCAACTAGGGCGCAAGTAGGGTGCAAGTAGGGTGTAGGTAGGACGCAACTAGGGTACAACTAGGGCGCAACTAGGGCGCAAGTACGACGCAAGTAGGGCGCAACTAGGGTACAACTAGGGCGCAACTAGGACGTAGCTAGTCTCCACCTGAGGGGCAACTTCGGCACATCTAGGACGCAGGTAGGACGCAACTAGGGTACATGTAGGGCACAAGCAGGGAGCAATTATGGTGCAAGTAGGGCGCAACTATGGCACAACGAGGGTGCAACTAGGACACAACTAGGGCGTAGCTAGTGTCTCACTGAGGTGCAACTAGGGTGCAACTAGGGTGCAAACAGGGCGCAACTAGGATTCAACTAGAGCACAAGTAGGGCACAAGTTGGGTGCAACTATGGTGCAACTAGGGCGCAACTAGCACGGAAGTAGGGCGCAAGTAGGGCGTAACTAGGGCACAACTAGGACGCACCTAGGATGCACGTAGGGCGCAAGTAGGGTGCAAGTAGGGTACAACAAAGACATAAGAAGGGCGCAAGTAGGGCGCAAGTAGGGCGCAAGGAGAGTGCAACTAGGGCGCAACTAGGGCGCAAGTAGGGCGTAACTAGGGCGTACCTAGAGCATGAATAGGGCACAACTATGGCATAGCTAGTGTCCAACGGTGGCGCAGCTAGGGTGCAACTAGGGCAAAAGTTGGGCACAACAAGGGCACAAATAGGACGCAACTAGGGCGCAAGTAGGACACAAGTAGGGCACAAATAGGGCAAAACAAGGGTGCAACTAGGGCACAACAGGGGCATAACTAGTGTCCAAATGAGGCACGACTAGGATGCAACTTGGGCGCAAGTATGGTACAACTCGGGCGCAAGTATGGTGCAACTAGGGCGCAACTAGGGCACAACTAGGGCGCAAGTAGGGTGCAAGTAGGGCACAACTAGGACACAAGTAGGGTGCAACAAGGCCGCAACTAGGATGAACGGGCGCAAACATGGTGCAAGTAGGACGCAACTAGGGTGCAACTAAGGCATAAGTAGGGCGCAAGTAGGACGCAAGTAGGGCTCAACTAGGGTGCAACTAGGGCGTAACCAGTGTGTAAGTATGGCGCAAGTAGGGCGCAACTAGGACGCAACTAGGGCGCAACTAGGGTACAACTAGGGTGCAACTAGGCCACAACTAGAGCGAAGCTAGTGCCCAGCTGAGGCGCAACTAGGATGCAACAAGGGCGCAAATAGGGCCCAAGTAGGGCGCAAGTAAGGCACACGTAGGGCGCAAGTAGGGCGCAACTAGGGGGCAAGTAGGGCGCAACTAGGGCGCAAGTAGGGCGCAACTAGGGCGCAACAAGGGCGTATGAAGTTTCGAATTGAGGCGCAAATAGGGCGCAACTAGGGCACAACTGGGGCGTAACTAGGGCGCAACTAGGGTGCAAGTAGGGCACAACTAGGGCAAAAGTAGGGAGCAACTAGGATGCAACTACGGTACAACTAGGGCGCATTTAGGGTGCAACCAGGCCGCATCTAGGGCGCAAGAAGGGTGCAAGTAGCATGCATGTAGGGTGCAAGTATGGCGCAACTAGGGCGCATCTAGGACGCAAATGAGGCGTAAGTATGGTGCAAATAGGGTGCAAGTAGGGTGCAGGCAAGACGCAACTAGGGCACAACTTGTGTGCAACAAGGGCGCAAGTACGGCGCAAGTAGGACGCAACCGCAACTAGGGCGGAACTAGGGCGCAAGTAGGACGTAGCTAGTGCGTAATGGAGGTGGAACTAGAGTGTAGCCAGGACACAAGTAGGGCGTGACTAGGGCGCAAGTAGGGCACAACTTGGGCGTAAGTATGGCACAAGTAGGGCACAACAAGTGTGCAACTAGGGTGCAACTAAGGCATAGGTCGTGCCCAATTTAGGTGCAACTAGGGCGCAACTATGGCGCAAGTAGGGTGCAACTAGGACACAAGTATGGCGCAACCAGGGTGCAACTAGGGCAGAACTAGGGCGCAAGTAGGGTGCAAGTAGGGCACAAGTAGGGGGCAACCAGGGTGCAACTAGGGCGCAACTAGGGTGCAAGTAGGGTGCAAGTAGGGCACAAGTAGGGTACAACTAGGGCACAACTAGGGCACAACTAGGGTGTAAGTAGGGTGCAAGTAGGGCGCAAGTAGGGCACGACTAAGGCACAACTAGGGCGCAAGTAGGGCGAAAGTAAGGCGCAAGTAGGACGCAACTAGGGAACAAGTAGGGCACAACTAGGGTGCAACTAGGGCGCAACTAGGATGCAACTAGGGCGCAACTAGGGCGTAACTAGTGTCCAATTGAGGCACAACTAGGGCGCAACTTGGGTACAAGTCGGTCGCAACTAGGGCATAAGTAGGGCGCAACCAGGGCGCAAGTAGAGTGCAACTAGGGCGCAACTAGGGGACACCTAGGGCGTAGCTAGTGCCCAATTGAGGCGCAACTAGGGCGCAAGTATAGTACAACTAGGGCGCAAGTAGGGCGCAGCTAGGCCACAACTAGGGCACAACGAGGGCGCAACTATGGTGCAACCAGGACGTAACGAGGGCGCAAATAGGGCGTAGCTAGTGCCTAGATGAGGCGTAACTAAGGTGTAACTAGGGTGCAACTAGGACACAACTAGGACAATAATAGGGTGCAACTAGGGTGCAAGTAGGGTGCAAGCTGGGCACAACTAGGGCGCAACTAGGGCGCAACGAGGGCGCAACTATGGCACGAGTAGGGCGCAACTAGGGTGCAACAAGGGCACAACTAGGGCGCAACTAGGGCGGAACTAGGGCGCAAATAGGGCACAAGTAGGGCACAAGTAGGGCACAACTATGACGTAACTAGGGCACAATTAGGGTGCAAGTAGGCCGCACGTATGGCGCAACTAGGGCGCAACTAGGGCGCAACTAGGGCACAACTAGGGTGGAACTAGGGCGTAACTAGGACATAGCTAGTGCCCAACTGAG
Organism: Penium margaritaceum; assembly: GCA_023375785.1. Classification (NCBI taxonomy): domain Eukaryota; kingdom Viridiplantae; phylum Streptophyta; class Zygnematophyceae; order Desmidiales; family Peniaceae; genus Penium; species Penium margaritaceum. The sequence goes on from SZWC01001352.1 coordinate 37,153, forward strand.
GCGCAACTAGGGTGCAACTAGGATGCAAGTTAGGGCGCAATTAGGATGCAAGAAGGGCGCAACTAGGGTTCAACTAGGGCACAACTAGGCCGTAGTTAGTACCCAACTGAGGCACAACTAGGGCGGAACTAGGGCGCAACGAGGGCGTAACTTGGACGCAACTAGGACGCAAGTAGGGTGAAAGTAGGGCACAAGTAGGGCGCATGTAGGGCGCAACTAGGGTGCAACTAGGGCGTAGTTATTGCCCAACTGAAGCGCAACTAGGACAAAATGAGGGCTCAACTAGGGTATAAGTAGGGCACAAGAAGGGCGCAAGTAGGACGCAAGTAGGGTGCGAGGAGGACGCAACTAGTGTGCAAGTAAGGCACAAGTAAGGTGCAAGACGGGTGCAAGTAGGACGTAACTAGGGTATAACTAGGGCGTAATTAGGGCACAACCAGGGCACAAGTAGGGTGAAACTAGGTCACAACTAGGACGCAACTATGGCACAACTAGGGTGCAACTAATACGTAAGTAGGATGCAACTAGGGCACAACTAGGGCGCAACTAGGGTACCAGTAGGGTGCAAGTACGACGCAACTAGGGTGCAACTAGGGCATAAGTAGGCCGCAAATAGAGTACAACTAGGGTGCAACTAGGGCACAACTGAAACGTAGCTAGTGTCCAATTGAGGCATTAGTAGGGCGCAACGAAGGCCCAAGTAGGGTGCAACAAGGGTGAAAGTAGGGGGTATGTAGGACGTAAGTAGGATGTAACTAGGGTGCAACTAGGGTGCAAGTAGGACGCAAGTACGGCACAACCAGGGCGTAACTAGGGTGCAACTAGGGCGCAACTAGGGCACAACTAGGGCGTAAGTAGGGCGCAAGTAGGGCGCAACTAGGGCGCAACTAGTGTGCAACTAGGAGGCAACTAGGGCGTAGCTAGTGCCCAACTGAGGCGGGCGCAACTAGGGCGCAAGTAGGGTACAACTAGGGCGCAAGTAGGGCACAACTAGGGTACAACTAGGCCACAACAAGGGCACAACTAGGGCGCAACCAGGACGCAACTAGGACGTAACTAGGGCGTATCTAGTGCCTAGATGAGCTGCAACTAAGGTGTAACTAGGGTGCAACTAGGACGCAAGTAGTGCGGAAATAGGGCGCAAGTAGAGCGCAACTAAGGTGCAACAAGGGCGTAACTAGGGGGTAGCTAGTGTCCAACTGAGGTACAACTAGGGCGGAACAAGGGCGCAACTAGGACGTAACTTGGGCACAACTAGCACACAAATAGGGTGAAAATAGGGCGCACGTAGGGCGCAGGAAGGGCACAACTAGGGTGTAGCTATTTCCGAACTGAAGCGCAACAAGGGCACAATTAGGGCGCAACTAGGGTGTAAGTAGGGCACAAGTAGGGTGCAAGTAGGGTGCAACTAGCACGCAAGTAGGACGCAAGTAGGGTGTAAGGAGGGTGCAAGTAGGGCACAACTACGGTATAGTTAGGGCTTAATTAGGGCACAACTAGGGCACAAGCAGGGTGCAACAAGGGCGCAACTAGGACACAACTATAGCGCAAGTAGGGTGCAAGTAGAGCGCAAATAGAGCGCAACTAGGGGACAACTAGGGCACAACTAGGGTGCAAGTAGGGTACAAGTAGGGCGCAATGAGGGCGCAACTAGGGTGCAAGTAGGGCGCAAATAGAGCGTAACTAGGGTGCAACTACGACGCAATTGAGACGTAGCTAGGACCAAACTGAGGCGTCACTAGGACGCAAGGAAGGCCTAAGATGGGTGCAGCTAGGGTGTAAGTAGGGGGCAAATAGGGCGTAAGTAGGATGCAACTAGGGCGGAACTAGGGCGCAAGTAGGGTGCAAGTAGGGCGCAAGTAGGGTACAACTAGGGCGTTACTAGGGAGCAACTAGGGCGCAACTAGGGCACAACTAGGATGCAACTAGGGAACAACTAGGACACAACTAGGGGACAACTAGGGCGTAGCTAGTGCCCAATTGAGGCGCAACTAGGGCGCAAGTAGGATACAACTAGGGCGCAAGTACGGCGCAACTAGGGTGCAACTAGGGCACAACGAGGACGCAACAAGGGCACAGCCAAGATGCAACTACGGTGCAACTAGGGCGTACATAGTGCCCAGATGAGGCGCAACTAAGGTGTAATTAGGATGTAACTAGGATACAACTAGGACACAAATAGGGCGTAACTAGTACATAAGTAGGGCGTAACTAGTGCGCAAGTAGGGCGCAAGCAGGGCACAACTAGGGCGCTACTAAGGTGTAACTAGGATGCAACTATGGCGCAAGTAGGGTGCAAGTAGGGTGCAAATAGGGTGCAACTAGGGCACACTTAGGACGGAATTAGGGCGCAAATAGGACACAAGTAGGGCCGAAGTAGGACGCAACTAGGACGTAACTAGGGTGCAGTTAGGGTGCAAGATAGGCGCACGTAGGGCGTAACTAGGGCGCAACTAGGGCAAAACTAGGGTGCAACTAGGGTACAACTAGGGTGCAACTAGGGTGTAACTAGGACGTAGCTAGTACCCAACTGAGGCGCACGTGGGGCGCAACTAGGGCACAACTAGGGCGCAACAAGGGCGCAAGTAAGGCGCAAGTGAGGTGCAACTAGGGTGCAACTAGGGCGCAACAAGGGCGTAGCTAGGGCGTAAGTAGGGCGCAAGTAGGGCACAAGTAGGGCGTGACTAGCATGCAAGTAGGGCGCAAGTAGGGTGCAAGGAGGGCACAAGTAAGTACGGCACATCTAAGGTACAACTAGGGCGCTAATAGGGCATAACTAGGGCACAAGTAGGGTGTAACTAGGGCGCAACTAGGATGCAATTACGGCGGAACTAGGGTGCAAGTAGGGCGTAAGGAGGACGCAACTATGGCGCAACTAGGGTGCAACTAGGGTGCAAGTAGGGTACAAGTAGGGCGCAAGTAGGGCGTAACTAGGATGCAACTAAGGCGCAAGTAGGGCACAAATAGAGCGCAACTAGGGTGCAAATATGGTGCTCCTAAGACGTAGCTAGTACCCAACTGAGGCGTCACTAGGACGCAACGAAGGTCCAAGTAGGGTGGAACTAGGGTGTAAGTAGGGCGCAAGTAGGGCGTAAGTAGGAGGTAACTAGGGCGGAACTAGGGCGCAAGTAGGGTGCAAGTAGGACGCAAGTAGGGTGCAACTAGGGTGTAACTAGGGCACAACTAGGGCGGAAGTATGGCGCAACTAGGGCATAGCTAGGGCACAACTAGGGCTCAAGTAGGGCCCAAGTAGGACACAAGTAGGGCGCAACTAGGGCACAACTAGGACACAACTAGAGTGTAAGTAGGGCACAAGTGGGGCACAACAAGGGCACAACTAGGGCGCAAGTAGGGTGCAAGTAGGATGCAACTAGGGCGCAACTAGGGCGTAACTAGGACGCAATTGGGGCTCAGCTAGGATGTACCTAGGGTGCAATTAGGGCACAACTAGGACGTAGCTAGTGGCCAATTATGGAAGAACTAGGGCGCAACTAGGGTACAAGTCCGGCGCAACTAGGTCGCAAGTAGGACGCAACTAGGATGGGGTGCAAGTAGGGCGCAACTAGGGTGCAACTAGGGTGGAACTGGGGCGCAACTAGGGCGTATCTAGTGCCTAACTTGAGCACGACTAGGGCGCAACTAGGGCGCAAGTAGGATGGAACTGCTGTGCAAGTAGGGCACAATGAGGGCGCAATTAGGGTGCAACTATGGTGCAACTAGGGCACAAGTAGGGTGTATGTAAGATGCAACAAGGGCGCAAGTAGGACGCAAATAGGACGCAACTAGGGTACAACTAGGGCGTAACTAGGACGTAGCTAGTCTCACGTGAGGGTCAACTGCGGCACATCTAAAACGCTAGTAGGGCGCAACTAGGGTGCATGTATGGCACAACCAGGGCGTAATTATGGTGCAAGTAGGGCGCAACTATGGCGTAATGAGGGCACAACTAAGACACAACTAGGACGTAGCTAGTGTCTAACTGAGGTGCAACTAGGGCGCCACTAGGGCGCAACTAGGATGCAACTAGGGCACAAGTAGGGCGCAAGTAGGGTGCAACTTTGGTGCAACTAGTGCAGAACTAGGACGCAAGTAGGGCGCAAGTAGGGCACAACTAGGGCACAACTAGGGCGCAACTAGGATGCACATAGGCCGCAACTAGGGTGCAACTTGGGCACAACAAAGACACAAGAAAGGCGCAAGTAGGGCACAAGTAGGGCGCAAGTAGGGTGCAACTAGGGCGCAACTAGGGCGCAACTAGGGCGCAAGTAGTGCGCAAGTAGTGCGTAACTAGGGCATATCTAGAGCTTAAATAGGGCACAACTATGGCATAGCTAGTGCCCAACGGTGGCGCAACTAGGGCTTAACTAGGGCACAAGTCGGGCGCAACTAGGGATCAAATAGGTTGCAACTAGGACGCAATTGGACGCAAGTAGGGCACAAATAGGGTGAAACAAGGGTGCAACTAGGGCGCAACTAGGGCATAAGGTGTGCCCAATTGAGGCACGACTAGGACACAACTTGGGCACAAATAGGACGCAATTCGGGCGCAAGTATGGCACACCTAGGGCGCAACTAGGGCACAACTAGGACGCAACCAGGGTCCAACAAGGCCGCAACTAGGCTGAAAGGGCACAAGTATGGCGCAACTAGGACACAACTAGGGTGCAACAAAGTCGTAAGTAGGGCGTAAGTAGGACGCAAGTAGGGCTCAACTTGGACGCAACTAGGGCATAACTAGGGTGTAAGTATGACGCAAGTAGGGCGCAAATAGGACGCAACTAGGGCGCAACTAGGGTGCAACTAGGGTGCAACGAGGGCAAAACTAGGGCAAAGCTAGTGCTCAGCTGAGGCGCAACTAGGACGCAACTAGGGCGTAAGTAGGGTCCAGAAGGGTGCAAGTAAGGCGCACGTAGGGCGCAAGTAGGGCGCAACGAGGGCGGAACAAGGGCGTAAGTAGTGTCGGATTGAGACGCAAATTGGGCGCAACTAAGGCACAACTGGGGCGTAAGTAGGGCACAAGTAGGGTGCAAGTAGGGCACAACTAGGGCGCAAGTAGGGGGCAACTAAGATGCTACTAGGACAAAACTAGGGTGCATTTAGGGCGCAACCAGGGCACATCTAGTGTGCAACAAGGGTGCAAGGAGGATGCATATAGGGTGCAAGTATGGCGCAACTAGGGCTCATCTAGGACGCAACTAGGGCGCAAGTAGGGTACAAGTAGGGTGCACACAGGACCCAACTAGGGCATAAATAGGGCGCAAGAAGAAGGCAAGTAGGGCGCAAGTAGGGAGGAACCGCAACTAGGGCGGAACCAGGGCGCAACTAGGACGTAGCTAGTGCCCAACTGAGGTACAACTAGGGTGTAACTAGGTCACAAGTAGGGTGTGACTAGGGTGCACGTAGGACACAACTAAGGCGCAAGTATGGTACAAGAAGGGGGCAACTACGGCGCAACTAAGGTGTAGGTAGTGTCCAAATTAGGCGCAACTAGGGCGCAACTATGGCGCCAGTAGGGTGCAGCGAGAACACAAGTATGGCACAACCAGGGTGCAACTAGGGTTCAACTAGGGCGCAACTAGGATGCAAGTAGGGCACAAGTAGGGGGCAACTAGGGTGCAACTAGGGTGCAACTAGGACGCAAGTAGGGTGCAAGTAGGGCACATGTAGGGCGCAACTAGGGCACAACTAGGGCGCAACTAGGGTGGAAATGGGCAAGTACGGCGCAAGTAGGGCATGACTAAGGCACAACTATGGTGCAAGTAGGGCGAAAATAGGGCGCAAGTAGGGCGCAACTAGGGTGGAACTAGGGCGGAACTAGGGTACAACTAGGGCGCAACAAGGGCGGAGCTAGTGTCCAATTGAGGCACAACTAGGACGTAACTTGGGCGCAAGTCGGTCACAACTAGGGCATAAGTAGGGCGCAACCAGGACGCAAGTAGGGTGCAACTAGGGCACTAGGGGACAACTAGTGAGTAGCTAGTGGCCAATTGAGGCACAACTAGGCCGCAACTAGGGTGCAAGTACAATACAACCAGGGCACAAGTAGGGCGCAACTAGGGTGCAACTAGGGGACAACGAGGGTGCATCTAGGGCGCAACCAGGACACAACTAGGGTTCAACTAGGGCGTAGCTAGTGCCTAGATGAGGCATAACTAAGGTGTAACTAGGGTGTAACTAGGACACAACTAGGACACGAATAGGGTGCAACTAGTGCGTAAGTAGGGCACAACTAGGGTGCAAGTAGGGCACAAGCTGGGCACAACTAGGGTGCAACCTGGGCGTAACTAGGGCGCAACTATGGCACGAGTAGGGCGCAACTAGGGTGCAACAAGGGCACATCTAGAGTACAACTAGGGTGGAACTAGGGCGCAAATAGGGTACAAGTAGGGCACAAGTGGGGCGCAACTAGGACATAACTAGGGTACAATAAGGGTGCAGGTAGGCCGCACAGAGGGTGCAACTAGGGTGCAGCTAGGGCGTAGCTAGGGCGCAACTAGGGCACAACTAGGGTACAACTAGGGTGCAACTAGGACGTAGCTAGTGCCCAACAGAGGCGCAACTAGGGCGCAACTAGGGGGCTACTAGGGTGCAAATTAGGGTGCAAATAGGGTGCAAGTGGGGCGCAACTAGGGTGCAACTAGGGTGCAACTATGGCGTAGCTAGTGTCGAAGTGAGGCACAACTAGGCTGGAACTAGGGCGCAACTTTTGCGTGGCTTGGACGCAACTAGGGCGCAAGTAGGGTGAAAGTAGGACGCATGTAGGGTGCATGTAGGACGCAACTAGGGCGCAACTAGGACGTAGTTATTACCCAACTGAAGTGCAACTAGGGCACAAGTAGGGTGCAAGTAGGGCACAAGTACGGCGCAACTAGCACGTAAGTAGGGCGCAAGTAGGGCGCAAGTAGGACGCAAGCAGGGCACAACTAGGGCGTAACTAGGGCGTAACTAGGGTGCAACTATGGCGCAAGCAGGGCGCAAGTAGGGTGCAACTAGGGTGCAACTAGGGCGCAACGAGGGCAGAATCAGGGTGCAAATAAGGCACAAGTAGGATGCAAGTAGGGCGCAAGTAGGGCGCAAGTAGGGGGCACATAGGACGCAGCTAGAGTGCAAATAGGGTGCTACTAGGGTACAACAAGGGTGCAACTGGGGCGTAACTAGGACGTAGCTAGTGCCCAATGAAGGCGCAACTAGGGAGCAACTAGGGCGCAACTAGGGCGCAAATAGGGCGCAAATAGGACACAAGTAGGGCGCAACTAGGGCGTAACTAGGCCATAGCTATTGCCCAACTAAATTGCAACAAGGGCACAACTAGGGTGCAACTAGGGCGTAAGTAGGGCGCAAGTAGGGCGCAACTATGGCGCAACGAGGTTGCAACTAGGACAGAATTAGGGCGCAAATAGGGCACAAGTAGGGTGCAAGTAGAGCGCAACTAGGACGAAACTAGGGTGCAGGTAGGGCGCAAGTAGGGCACACGTAGGGCGCAGCTAGGGTGCAACTAGGGTGCAACTAGGACATAGCAAGTGCTCAACAGAGGCGCAACTAGGACGCAACTAGGGTGGGACTAGGACGCAAGTAGGGCGGAAATAGGGTGCAAGTAGAGCGCAACTAGGGTGCAACTAGGGCGCAACTAGGGCGTAGCTAGTACCCAACTGAGGCACAACTAGGGCGGAATTAGGGCACAACAAGGGCGTAATTTGGGTGCAACTAGGACGAAAAAAGGGTGAAAGTAGGACGCAGGTAGGGCGCAAGTAGGGTGCACCTAGGGCGTAGCTATTGCCCAACTAAAGTGCAACAAGGGCACAACTAGGGCATAACTAGGGCGCAAGTACGACGCAAGTAGGGCGCAAGTAGTGTGCAACTAGTGCGCAAGTAGGGCGCAAGTAGGGTACAACTAGGTCTTAATTATGGCGCAACTAGGGCACAAGTAGGGTACAACTAGGGGGCAACTAGGACGCAACTATAGCGCAACTAGGGTGCAAGTAGGGCGCAACTATGGTGCAACTAGGGTGCAAGTAGGGTGCAAATAGGGCGCAATGAGGGCGCAACTAGGATGCAAGTAGGGCGCAAATAGAGCGCAACTAGGGTGCAACTACGACGCAACTGAGACGTAGCTAGCGCCCAATGGAGGCATCACTAGAGTGCAACGAAGGCCTGAGTAGGGTGCAACTAGGGTGTAAGTAGGGGGCAAATAGGGCGTAAGTAGGACGCAACTAGGGCACAACTAGGGTGCAACTAGGGTGCAAGTAGGGCGCAAGTAGTGTGCAACCAGGGCGTACCTAGGGAGCAACTAGGGCGCAACTAGGGTGCAACTAGGGTGCAACTAGGACGCAACTAGGGGCAACTAGGACACAACTAGGGGACAACTAGGGCGTAGCTAGTGCCCAATTGAGGCGCAAATAGGGCGCAAGTAGGGTACAACTAGGGCCCAAGTACGGTGCAACTAGGGTACAACTAGGGCACAACGAGGACACAACTAGGGCGAAACCAGGATGCAACTAGGGTGCAACTAGGGCGTAGCTAGTGCCTAGATGAGGCGCAACTAAGGTGTAACTAGGGTGCAACTAGGACATGACTAGGATACAAATAGGGCGCAACTAGTGCGTAAGCAGGGCGCAACTAGGGCGCAAGTAGGGTGCGAGTATGGAACAACTAGGTTGCAACTAGGGCGTAACTAGGACACACCTATTGCGCAAGTAGGATGCAACTAGGGCGTAACTAGGGCACACTTAGGACGGAATTAGGGCGCAAATAGGGCACAAGTAGGACCTAACTAGGTCGTAACTAGGGTGTAGTTAGGGCGCAAGTAAGGCGCACGTAGGGTGTAACTAGGGCGCAACTAGGACGCAACTAGGGCACAACTTGGGTACAACTAGGGTGCAACTACGATGTAGTTAGTGCCCAACAGAGGCGCAAGTAGGGCGCAACTCGGGCACAACTAGGGCGCAAAACTAGGACGCAAGCAGGGCTTAAATAGGGCACAAGTGGGGTGCAACTAGGGTGCAACTAGGGCACAACTAGGGCGTAGCTAGGGCATAAGTAGGGCGCAAGTAGGGCGCAATTAGCGTGCAAGTAGGGTGCAAGTAGGGTGCAAGGAGGGCGCAAGTAGGGCGCACCTAGGGTACAACCAGGGCGCAAATAGGGCACAACTAGGGCATAAGTAGGGTGCAACTAGGGCGCAACTAGGGTGCAACTACGATAGAACTAGGGTGCAAGTAGGGCGTAAGTAGGGCGCAACTAGGGCGCAACTAGGGCGCAACTAAGGCGCAAGTAGGGCGCAAATAGAGCGCATCCAGGGTGCAACTAGGGCGCTCCTAAGACGTAGCTAGTGCCCAACTGAGGCGTCACTAGAGTGCAACGAAGGTCCAAGTAGGGTGCAACTAGGGTGTAAGTAGGGCGCAAGTAGGGCATAAGTAGGACGCAACTAGGCGGAACTATGGTGCAGATAGGGTGCAAGTAGGGCGCAAGTAGGGTGCAACTAGGGCGTAACTAGGGCACAACTAGGGCGCAACAAGGGCGGAAGTAGGGCGCAACTAGGGCGTAGCTAGGGCATGATCGTATACCATGCACGATTGTACACGTGGGTTTAGCCATGCGAAACTGACGCAGACCCATTAGGCGTCTCTCGTCCGCTTGCCTCCCTCTCTTAGCATTGCTTCTGTAATGAGTGCATTGTCTCCTTGCTAGGCGAAGATGAGGCGAAGGCTGCTACTGCTATCCAAGTATCGTAGCACGCGCTTTATCGTTTTTGCCCTCAATTTCAACGAATTATCGTCGGGTCGCCAAAATTCATAGGGCGACCTTGCAATGTGTTAAAACGTAAGAGCGACCTAGCGATGAGTTAAAAAGCGTGGACGACCTTGTCAGAAGTTCAAATGTGGGGGCATTCTGAAAATTGTCCTGTCAAAGTGGGGACGACTTGGAGATTAGCCAGAAATCATTGGGCGTTTTTTTTCCACCATTGCCGTGCGTTTGCTGACTGAGATCATTCCCAAACAAAACGATGATGGAAACACTAGTGTCAAATAAACTTCCATAGAGAAGACTCCTCTTCATTGTCATTCTTCAAGAATGGACATGTACCTAGTAAGTGAGTTTGCATGTCCACTATTCAAACATGCATTACAAGTCACATATTCCTAGTTGTCGTACTCGCATCCTCATGTCTTACACAAAACCTAGTGTACTTAAATGATATATCCTGATCCTTAGGCAAAAAAACATCTCGATTTCCAATGGAACTTGTTGAAAATTCAGGAGTTTGCTAGATTGCTGAGTTGAACTCCAGACCCCCAAGGTATTGTCAGTGCAACCCACAAGATTTCACAAACATGTGCATGTTGCGTGCATGCTGCCCCCAACCTTTTAACGAAGACTCATCAAGAAAGCTTTTGCCGTTGAGCATCCTAACATGGAGAATTGAACATGCCTCCTCTCAGTCAAAGGCAAGAGTGGTTAGGGTCATGAATGAAACAAACTTAATAGATGCATCCAAGTTAGTAGAGCTCCACAGGTCATCTTTCCGACAAAACTATGTACATGCCGAATTGGCAGTAACAGATGCATCCAAAGCTCCCTCTCACTGGCTTCTTTGTCACGTGGGAAGGGCTCTCGCTTTCAAAAGTCTTTGAGGAGCACAAGCTACTGAGGAGGTGCCTTGCTCGGAGCGTCCTTCATAGCCTCCTTTGTCGTCAGCTGGCGATAGAGGAGGAGAAGACCGACGGACGTCACACCAAACATGCTCACCGCAAACCCGCCAAGGCCTGCCACCTGCAACACCACGACATGTGAGGGCACGGCACGTCTCAATGGCCCAGAGGCGAGACCAACAACCTCACACACACAATCGTCACTGCCTCTTCATCACATGAATACCATGAGGATGTTAAGACTGTTTCAACTTCCAAGCACAAAAGGGGGACACTAGTTCATGTCGTGTAGAAGCCAATTGAGCTGACGATGACACAGCTGACGATGACACAGCTGACGATGGCACAGCTGGTCGGTGGTCTGTAAGACTGCTGCACATGCTGAAGAAGTAACCTACTGACAAGCCTCGTCAGCTTTGCCATCAATCATCCATGCACGAACCCCTCAGCCGCACCACCCCTACCGTTGCAGTTGTGTTCCGGTGGGTGAAGCAGTGCAATCATTCAAGTGCAGCAAGCAAAACATTGTAGTAAAACGATTTGCGAAGTCACGTATGCTTGCCCACCGCAGGACAATCGCCCAAGATCGAGCAAAGGAGCACAGCGCACCCTTCACATAGCTTTTGTCCATGGTTGAGTTGCGAGCCAACACGTACAGCCGCAAGAATGGCGTCGTTGACATCGTTTGTGAGACCCATGGGCACGTCGTGCGCGGGAGGATTGCTCTCCAAAAACGCATACGCGTTGTGCACGCCAGCGCCGAGCGCCACAGCGCATGCGGCGGATACCAGCGCCCCTACCATAGCCTGCGCTTGCGTGGTAATGGTAAGAAGTGCGAGTCATGACCAACAAATGGGAGGCGAGGCGAGGGAGGAGGGTGGAGGGAATGCTGCAGGCATTGGGTTTCTCAGCAAGAGGCAAGAGGCAAGAGGCAGGAGGGACAGAGCAGGAGGGGATGAAGGAGGAGGAAGGGAGGGAGAAAGGGAGGGAGAGGAGGGGTTAGGGGGGGAGATGAGAGAGGGAGAGGGAGAGGGAGAGAGGGAGAGAGAGGGAGAGAGAGAGAGAGGGAGGGAGAGAGAGAGAGAGAGAGAGAGAGAGAGAGAATCACCATATTGGGTGTGCAAAACAAAATGATCGCAAGCACCTCAACCCCCCTATGCTGTAGACATGTGACAGGAGCAGCACGAGCAAATCAGCAGCCTCATGAGTAAGGATGGCCTCGGTTTTGAACCAAAAT
>SZWC01001352.1:69846-80469 GCA_023375785.1 Penium margaritaceum
GCGTTCGCCATGACATGCGTTCGTCATGACATGCGTTCGCCATGACATGCATTCACCATGGCATGCATTTACCATAACATGGGTGTGGATAATCCACACCCATGATCAAGAACAAAAAGCCTCTACAAATCACATCACTCTCTATTTGTGCCCTACTTGTGCCCTACTTGCACCCTGGTTGCCCCCTAATTGCGCCCTAGTTACGCCCTAGATGTGCCCTACTTGCGCCTTAGTTGCGCCCTAGTTACGCCCAAGTTCCACCCTAGTTGCGCTCTACTTGCGCCTTACTTGCGCCCTAGTTGTGCCCGACTTGCGCGGTAGTTATACCCTAGTTGCGCCTCAGTTGAGCACTAGCTACGTCCTAGTTGTGATCTAGTTGCGCCTCAGCTGGCCACTAGCTACGCCCTACTTGCGCCCTAGTTGCGCCCTAGTTGTGCCATAGTTGCGTCCTAGTTGTCCCCTACTTGCGCCCTAGTTGTGCCCAGCTTGCGCCCTACTTGCGTCCTAGTAGAGCCGCAGTTGGGCACTAGCTACACCCTATTTGCGCCATAGATGCGCCTTACTTGCGCCCTAGTTGTGCCCTACTTGCGCCCTAGTAGTGCCCTACTTGCGCCCTACTTTTGCCCTAGTTGCGCCCTAGTCACGCCCTAGTTGCGCCTCATTTGGACACTAGTTACGCCCTAGTTACGCCCTAGTTGCGCCCTACTTGCGCCCTAGTTGCCCCCTACTTGCGCCCTACTTGCGCCCTACTTGCGCCTTAATTGCGCCCTAATTGCACCCTAATTGTGCCATACTTACGCCCTACTTGCGCCCTACTTGCACCCTAGTTGCGCCCCAATTGCGCCCTAATTGCACCTTACTTCCGCCCTACTTGCGCCCTACTTGTGCCGAAGTTACCCCTAGTTGCAGCCTAGTTGCGCCCTGGTTGCGCCCTAGTTGTGCCCTAGTTGCGCCCTAGCTGTGCCCTACTTGCACCCTACTTGCGCCCTACTTGCGCTTTAGTTACGCCCTAGTTGAATCCTAGTTGCGCCCTAGTTGCACCCTAGTTGCGTCCTAGTTGCGCCCTAGTTGCGCCTGAATTGGGCACTAGCCACGCCCTACTTGCGCCCTACTTGTGCCGTAGTTGCGCCCTAGTTGCGCCCTAGTAGTGCCCTACTTGTATACTAGTTCTGCCCTAGTTGCGCCCTAGTTGTGCCCTAGTTCCCCTTAGTTGCGCCTCAGTTGGGCACTAGCTACGCCCTAGTTGCGCCCTACTTGCACCCTAGTTGCGCCCTACTTGCACCTTACTTGTGCCTAGTTGCGCCCTAGTTGCACCCTAAATGTGCCATACTTGCGCCCTACTTGCGCCCTACATGCGCCCTAGTTGCGCCCAAGTTGCGCCCTAATTGCACCCTACTTGTGCCCTACTTGTGCCCTAGTTGCGTCTTAGTTACGCCCTAGTTGCGTCATAGTTGCACGCTAGTTACGCCCTAGTTGCGCCTCAGTTGGGCACTAGCCACGCCCTACTTGCGCCCTACTTGCGCTCTAGTTTGCCCTTGTTGCGCCCTGGTTGCGCCCTACTTGCATACTAGTTGCGCCCTAGTTGCGCCCTGCTTACGCCTTACTTGCGCCCTACTAACACCCTACTTGCACCCTAGTTGTGCCCTAGTTGCGCCCTAGTTGCGCCCTAGTTGCGCCCTAGTTGCACAGTGATTCCTACTTATGCCCTACTTGCGTCTTATATGCGCCGTAGTTGCGCCCTAGTTGCGCCTTATATGCGCCGTAGTTGCGCCCTAGTTGCGCCCAAGTTGCGCGTTACTTGCGCCCTACTTGCCTCCTACTTGCGCCCTAATTACGCCCTACTTGCGCCCTAGTTGCGCCTTACTTGTGCCCTAGTTGCGTCCTAGTTGCGCCTCAGTTGGGCACTAGCTACGCACTTGTTGCGCCCAAGTTGCACCCTAGCTGCGCCCTAGTTGTGATCTACTTGCACCTTATTGGCGCCCTAGTTGCAACCTAGTTGCGCCCTACTTGCGCCCTACTTGCGCCCTAGTTACACCCTAGTTGCGCCCTAGTTGGGCCCTACTTGTGCCCTATTTGCGCCTTAATTGCGCCCTAGATACGCCCTAGTTACGCCCTAGTTGCGCCCTACTTGTGCCCTAGTTGCGTCCTACTTGGGCCCTACTTGCGCTCTAGTTGCGCCTCAGTTGGGCACTAGCTACGCCCTAGTTGCACCATAGTTGTGATTTAGTTTAGCCCTAGTTGCGCCTTACTTGCGCCCTACTTGCAGCTTAGTTGCTCCCGACTTGTGCTTTAGCTGCGCCTTATTTGCGCCCTACTTGCACCTTTGTTGCGCTCTAGTTGCGCCTTCATTGCACCCTACTTACGCCCTACTTGCGCCCTACTTGTGCCCTACTTGTGCTCTAGTTACGCCCTAATTCTGCCCTCGTTGCGCTCTACTTGCGCCTTACTTGACCCTAGTTGCACCCTGGTTGCGCCCTAGTTGCGCCATAGTTGCGCCCTAATTGCGGCCTAGTTGCGCCCTACTTGCACCCTAGTTGAACCCTAGTTGCGCCCTATTTGCGCCCTAGTTGCACCTTAGTTGGGCACTAGCTACGCCCTAGTTGCGCCCTACTTGCGCCCTAGTTGCGCCCTACGTGCGTCCTAGTTGCGCCGTAGTTGCGCCCTAGCTGCGCCCTAGTTGCGCCTTACTTGCGCCCTACTTGTGCCCTAGTTGCACCCTAGTTGCGCCCTAGTGGCGCCCTACTTGTCTCCTCCTTGCGCCTTAGTTGTGCCCTACTTGCGCCCTAGTTCCGCCCTAGTTGCGACCTAGTTGTACCCTAGTTGCGCCCTAGTTGCGCCCTAGTTGCGCCCTACTTGCGCCCTCGTTGCCCCCTAGTTGTGCCCTACTTGCGCCCTACTTGCGCCCTACTTGCACCCTAGCTGTGCCCTAGTTGTGCCCTACTCGCACCCTACTTGCGCCCTACATGCACTCTATTTGCGCCCTAGTTGCACCCTAGTTCCGCCCTAGTTGCGCCCTACTTGTGCCCTAGTTGCGTCTACTTGTACCCTACTTGCTCCCTAGTTGCGCCTCAATTGGGCACTAGCTACGTCCTTGTTGCACCCAAGTTGTGATCAAGTTTAGCCCTAGTTGCGCCCTACTTGCGCCCTACCTGCACCTTAATTGCTCCCAACTTGTGACCTAGCTGAACCTTACTTGCGCCCTACTTGCACCCTTGTTGCGCTCTAGTTGCGCCTTGATTGCACCTTACTTGCGCCCTACTTGAGCCCTACTTGTGCCCTACTTGTGCCCTAGTTACGCCCTAGTTGCGCCCTTGTTGCGCTCTACTTGCACCATACTTGACCCTAGTTGCACCCAAGTAGCGCCCTAGTTGCGCCAGAGTTGCGCCCTACTTACTCCCTACTTGCACCCTACTTGCGCCCTAGTTACGTCCTAGTTGCGCCCTAGTTGCGCCCTAGTTGCGCCCTAGTTACACCCTACTTGCGCCCTACTTGAGCCCTAGTTGCACCCTAGTTGCGCCCTAGTTGCGCCCTAGTTGCGCCCTAGTTGCGCCTCAGTTGGGCACTAGCTACGCCCTAGTTGCACCCTACTTGCGCCATAATTGCGCCCTACGTGCGTCCTAGTTGCTCCCTAGCTGCGCCCTTGTTGCGCCCTTCTTGTGCCCTAGTTGCACCCTAGTTGCGCCCTAGTGGCGCCCTACTTGTGCCCTAGTTGCACCCTAGTTGCACCCTAGTTGCACCATACTTGCGCCCTTCTTGCGCCCTAGTTGCAGACTACTTACCCCTAATTACGCCTTAGTTGCACCCTAGTTGCCTCCAAGTTGGGTACTAGCTACGCCCTACTTGCGCCCTAGTTGCGCCCTAGTTGCACCCTACTTGCCCTCTAGTTGTGCTTTACTTGCGTCCTAGCTGCGCCCTAGTTGTGATCTACTTGCACCCTATTTGCACCCTAGTTGCAACCTAGTTGCGCCCTAGTTGCGTCCTAGTTGCGCCCTACGTGCGCCGTACTTGCACACTAGTTGCACCCTAATTACGCCCTAGTTGGGCCCTACTTGCGCCCTACTTGCGCCCTAGTTGCATCTGAGTTGCGTCTCATTTGGGCACTGACGACACCCTAGTTACGCCCTAGTTGCGCCTTAATTGCGCGTTAGTTGCGCCCTAGTTGCGCCCTATTTGCACCCTATTTGCGCCCTACTTGCGCCCTACTTGCGCCCGCCTTGTGCCCTAGTTGCACCCTAGTTGCGCCCTAGATGCGCCCTAGTTGCACCCTACCTGCGCCCTAGTTGCGCCCTAGTTGCGACCTAGTTGCGCCCTACTTGCGCCCTAATTGCGCCTTACTTGCGCCCTAATTGCGCCCTACTTGCACCCTACTTGCGCCCTACTTGCGCCTTAGTTGCGCCCTAGTTGCGCTCTACTTGCACCCTACTTGCGTCCTACCTGCGCCTTAGTTGCGCCCTAGTTGTGACCTAGTTGCGCCTCAGCTCGGCACTAGGTACACCCTAGTTGCGCCCTATTTGCGCCCTGGTTGCGTCCTAGTTACGCCGTAGTTACGCCCTAGTTGTTCCCTACTTGCGCCCTAGTTGTGCCCTGTTTTGGCCCTAGTGGCGTTCTAGTCGAACCTCACTTGGGCACTACACCCTAGTTGCGCCCTAGTTCCACCTTACTTGCGCCCTAGTTGTGCCCTATTTGCGCCCTAGTCACGTCCTAGTTGCGCCCTAGTTGCGCCTCATTTGGGCACTCGCTACGCCCTAGTTACGCCTTAGTTGTGCCCTACTTGTGCCCTAGTTGCGCCCTACTTGCATCCTACTTGCGTCCTAGTTGCACCCTAGTTGCATCCTAATTGCGCCATACTTGCGCCTTACTTGCGCCTTACTTGCACCCTAGTTGCGCCCCAATTGCGCCCTACTTGCGCCCTACTTGCGCCCTACTTGCGCCCTACTTGTGCCCTAGTTATGCTCTAGTTGCGCCCTCGTTGCGCTCTACTTGCGCCTTACTTGCCCCTAGTTGCAGCCTAGTTGCGCCCTGATTGCGCCCAAGTTGTGCCCTAGTTGCGCCCTAGTTGCGCCCTAGCTGTGCCCTACTTGCGCCCTAGTTGTGCCCTACTTGCGCCCTAGTTGAATCCTAGTTGCGCCCTAGTTGCGCCCTACTTGCGCTGTACTTGCGCCCTAGTTGCACCCTAGTTGCGCCCTGGTTGCACCCTAGTTGCGCACTAGTTGCGCCTCAACTGGGCACTAGCTACGCCCTACTTGCGCACTACTTGCGCCGTAGTTGCGCCCTAGTTGCGCCCTAGTTGCGCCCTAGTAGCGCCCTACTTGCATACTAGGTGCGCCCTAGTTGCGCTCTAGTTGCGCCCTAGTTGCGCCTTAGTTACGCCTTAGTTGCACCTCAGTTGGGCACTAGCTAGGCCCTAGTTATGCCATGCCCTAGTTGCGCCCTACTTGCGCCCTAGTTGCGCCCTACTTGCGCCCTACTTGTGCCTAGTTGCGCCCTAGTTGCACCCTAATTGTGCCATACTTTTTTCTACTTGCGCCCTACTTGCGCCCTACTTGCGCCCTACTTGCGCCCTAGTTGCGCCGTAATTGCACCTTACTTGCGCCCTACTTGCGCCCTACTTGTGCCCTAGTAACGCTCTAGTTGCATCCTCATTGCGCTCTACTTGCGCCTTACTTGCCCCTAGTTGCACCCTAGTTGCGCCCTAGTTGCACCCTAACTGTGCCCTACTTGCGCCCTACTTACGCCCTACTTCGCTCTAGTTACGCCCTAGTTGCGTCCTAGTTGCACGCTAGTTTCGCCCTAGTTGCGCCCTAGTCGCGCCCTAGTTGCGCCCTAGTTGCGCCGTAGTTGCGCCTTAGTTGCACCGTAGTTGGGCACTAGCTACGCCCTAGGTGCGCCCTAGTTGCGCTCTAGTTGCGCCCTTCTTGCGCCTTCCTTGCGCCCTTGGGCACAATATGCCCTAGTTGAACCCTAGTTGCGTCCGAGTTGGGTACTAGCTACGTCCTACGTGCGCCCTAGTTGCGCCCTAGTTGCGCCCTACTAACGCCCTACTAACGCCCTATTAACACCCTACTTGCGCCCTAGTTGCACCCAAGTTGCGCCCTAGTTGCACAGTGATTGCGTCCTACTTGCGCCCTGTATGCGCCCTAGTTGCGCCGTAGTTGCGCCCAAGTTGCACCCTAGTTGCGCCCTACTTGCGCCCTACTTGCGCCCTAGTTGCGTCCTACTTGCGCCCTAGTTGCGCCCTAGTTGCGCCCTACTTGCGCCCTAGTTGCGCCCTAGTTGCGCCTCAGTTCGGCACTAGTTACGCACTTGTTGCGCCCTAGTTGCATCCTAGTTGCGCCCTAATTGTGATCTACTTGGACCCTATTGGCACCCTCGTTGCAACCTAGTTGCGCCCTAGTTGCGCCCTACTTGCGCCCTACTTGTGCCCTAGTTGCACCCTAGTTGTGCCCTAGTTGGGCCCTACTTGCGCCCTATTTGCGCATTAGTTGCATCCGAGTTGCGCCTCATTTGGGCATTAATTACACCCTAGTTGCGCCCTAGTTGCGCCCTAGTTGCGCTCTCCTTGCACCCTACTTGCACTCACTTGCGCCCTGCTTGCACCCGATTTGCGCCCTAGTTGCACCCTAGTTACGCCTCATTTGGGCACTAGCTACGTCCCAGTTGCGCCCTAGTTGCGCCCTAGTTGCACCCTACTTGAGCCCTACTTGCGCCCTCGTTGCGCCCTAG
Organism: Penium margaritaceum; assembly: GCA_023375785.1. Lineage (NCBI taxonomy): Eukaryota > Viridiplantae > Streptophyta > Zygnematophyceae > Desmidiales > Peniaceae > Penium > Penium margaritaceum. Next base: position 76,570 of record SZWC01001352.1, read on the forward strand.
TTGCGCCCTACTTGCACCTTGCGCCTTAGTTACGCCCTAATTACGCCCTATTTATAACCTAGTTGCGCCCTACTTGCAACCTAGTTGGGCCCTACTTGCGCCCTACTTGCGCCCTACTTGCACCCTACTTGCGCCCTACTTGCACCCTAGTTGCGCCCTAATTGTGCCCTACTTGCACCCTACTTCTGCCCTACCTGCGCCCTAGTTGCCCCCTAGTTGCGCCCTAGTTGCGCCCTCGTTGTGCCCTACATTGTGCCCTAGTTGCGTCCTACTTGTGCCCTACTTGTGCCCTACTTGCGCCCTAGTTGCGCCTCAGTTGGGCACTAGCTACGCCCTAGTTGCACCATAGTTGTGATCAGGTTTAGCCCTAGTTGTGCCCTACTTGCGCCCTACTTGCACCTTAGTTGCTCCCTACTTGTGTCCTAGCTGCGCCTTACTTGCACCCTACTTACGCCCTTGTTGCGCTCTAGTTGCGCCTTGATTGCACCCTACTTGCGCCCAACTTGCGCCCTACTTGTGCCCTACTTGTGCTCTAGTTACGCCCTAGTTGCGCCCTCGTTGCGCTCTACTTGCCCTTTACTTGACCTTAGTTGCACCCTAGTTGCGCCCTAGTTGCGCCATAGTTGCGCCCTTGTTGCGACCTCGTTGCGCCCTACTTGCGCCTTACTTGCACCCTACTTGCGCCCTAGTTACGCCCTAGTTGCGCCCTAGTTGCGCCCTTGTTGCGCCCTCGTTGCGCCCTACTTGCCCTTTACTTGACCTTAGTTGCACCCTAGTTGCGCCCTAGTTGCGCCATAGTTGCGCCCTTGTTGCGACCTCGTTGCGCCCTACTTGCGCCTTACTTGCACCCTACTTGCGCCCTAGTTACGTCCTAGTTGCGTCCTAGTTGCGCCCTAATTGTGTCCTAGTTGCGCCCTACTTGCACACTACTTGTGCCCTAGTTGCACCCTAGTTGCGCCCTAGTTGCGCCCTAATTGCGCCCTACTTGCGCCTTAGCTGGGCACTAGCTACGCCCTAGTTGCGCCCTACTTGCGCCCTAGTTGCGCCCTACGTGCGTCCTAGTTGCGCCCTAGTTGCACCCTACTTGCGCCCTACTTGTGCCCTAGTTGCACCCTAGTTGCGCACTAGTGTCGCCCTACTTGCGTCCTCCTTGCGCCTTAGTTGTGCCCTACTTGCGCCCTAGTTGCGCCCTAGTTGCAACCTAGTTGTGCCCTTCTTGCGCCCTAGTTGCGCCCTACTTGCGCCCTAGTTGCACCCTGCTTGCGCCCTACTTGCGCCTTACTTTCGCCTTACTTGCGCCCTACTTGCGCCTTAGATGCACCCTAGTTGCTCCTTAGTTGCACGCTACTTGCGCCCTACTTGCGCCCTAGTTGTGCCCTAGTTGCGCCCTACTTGCGCCCTAGTTGCGCCCTAGTTGCGCCCTAGTTACAACCTAGTTGCGCCCTACTTGCGCCCTATTTGCGCCCTAGTTGTGCCCTACTTGCGCCCTACTTGCGCCCTACTTGCCCCCTTCTTGCACCTTACTTGCACCCTAGTTGCACCCTAGTTGTGCCCTTCTTGCGCCCTAGTTGCGCCCTACTTGCGCCCTACTTGCGCCCTACTTGCGCCCTACTTGCGCCCTACTTGCGCCCTACTTGCGCCCTACTTGCGCCCTACTTGCGCCCTACTTGCGCCCTACTTGCGCCCTACTTGCGCCCTAGTTGCGCCCTAGTTGCACCCTAGTTGCGCCCTACTTGCGCCCTATTTGCGCCCTAGTTGTGCCCTACTTGCGCCCTACTTGCGCCCTACTTGCCCCCTTCTTGCACCTTACTTGCACCCTAGTTGCACCCTAGTTGTGCCCTTCTTGCAACCTACTTGCGCCCTACCTGCACCCTATTTGTGCCCTAGTTGCGACCTAGTTCCGCCCTAGTTGCGCCCTACTTGTGCCCTAGTTGCGTTCTACTTGTGCCCTACTTGCGCCTTGGTTGCGCCTCAGTTGGGCACTAGCTATACCCTAGTTGCACCCTAGTTGTGATCTAGTCTAGCCCTAGTTGCGCCCTACTTGCGCCCTACTTGCACCTTAGTTGCTCCCTACTTTTGCCCTAGCTGCGCCCTACTTGCGCCCTACTTGCGCCCTTGTTGCGCTCTAGTTGCGCCTTGAATGCACCCTACTTGCGCCCTACTTGCGCCCTACTTGCGCCCTACTTGTGCCCTACATGTGCCCTAGTTACGCTTTAGTTGCGCCCTCGTTGCGCTCTACTTGCGTCTTACTTGACCCTAGTTGCACCGTAATTGCGCCCTAGTTGCGTCATAGTTGCGCCCTTCTTGCGCCCTAGTTGCGCCCTACTTACGCCCTACTTGCACCCTACTTGAGCTCTAGTTACGTTCTAGTTGCGCCCTAGTTGCGCCCTAGCTGCACCCTAGTTGCGCCCTATTTGCGCCCTACTTGCGCTTTAGTTGTGCCCTAGTTGTGCCCTAATTCTGCCCTGGTTATGCGCTACTTGTGCCCTAGTTGCGTCCTACTTGTGCCCTAATTGCGCCCTAGTTGCGCCTCAATTGGGCACTAGCTACGCCCTAGTTGCACCCTAGTTGTGATCAAGTTTAGCCCTAGCTGCGCCCTACTTGCGCCCTACTTGCACCCTTGTTGCGCTCTAGTTGCGCCTTGATTGCACCCTACTTGCGCCCTACGTGCGCCCTACTTGTGCCCTACTTGTGCCCTAGTTACGCCCTAGTTGCGCCCTCGTTGCGCTCTACTTGCGCCTTACTTGACCCTAGTTGCACCCTAGTTGCGCCCTAGTTGCGCCAGAGTGGCGCCCTTGTTTCACCCTAGTTGCGCCCTACTTACTCCCTACTTGCACCCTACTTGCGCCCTAGTTGCACCCTACGTGCGTCCTAGTTGCGCCCTAGCTGTGCCCTGGTTGCGCCCTACTTGAGCCCTACTTGTGCCCTAGTTGCACCCTAGTTGCGCCCTAGTGGCACCCTCCTTGCGTCCTACTTGCGCCTTAGTTTTGCCCTAGTTGCGCCCTAGTTGCGCCCTAGTTGCACACTAGTTGCACACTAGTTGCGCCATACTTGCGCCCTACTTGCACCCTAGTTGCACCCTAATTGCGCCTTAGTTGCACCCTAGTTGGCTCCCAGTTGGGTACTAGCCACGCCCTACTTGCGCCCCATTTGCGCCCTAGTTGCGCCCTAGTTGCACCCTACTTGCGCCCTAGTTGTGCTTTACTTGCGTCTTAGTTGCGCCCTAGTTGCGATCTACTTGCACCCTATTTGCGCCCTAGTTGCAACTTAGTTGCGCCCTAGTTGCGCCCTAGTTGCACCCTACTTGCGCCCTAGTTGTGCTTTACTTGCGTCTTAGTTGCGCCCTAGTTGCGATCTACTTGCACCCTATTTGCGCCCTAGTTGCAACTTAGTTGCGCCCTAGTTGTTTCCTACTTGCGCCCTACGTGCACCCTACTTGCACCCTAGTTGCACCCTAGTTGCGGCCTAGTTGGGCCCTACTTGCGCCCTACTTGCACCCTAGTTGCATCTGAGTTGCGTCTCATTTGTGCACTGACGACACCCTAGCTACGCCCTAGTTGCGCCCTAATTGCGCGTTAGTTGCGCCCTAGTTCCGCCCTAGTTGCGCCCTACTTGCACCCTATTTGCGCCCTACTTGCGCCCTATTTGCGCCTGACTTGTGCCCTAGTTGCACCCTAGTTGCGCCTCAGCTGGGCACTAGCTACGTCCTAGTTGCGTCCTAGTTGCGCCCTACTTGCCCCCTAGTTGCGCCCTAGTTGCACCCTAGTTGCGCCCTACTTGCGCCCTACTTGTGCCCTAGTTGCGCCCTAGTTGCGACCTAGTTGCGCCCTACTTGCGCCCTAGTTGCGCCCTAGTTGCGCCCTAGTTGCGCCCTACTTGCGCCCTAGTTGCGCCCTAGTT
>SZWC01001352.1:84320-127570 GCA_023375785.1 Penium margaritaceum
ACAACCAGTCACAAACAATCACAACCAGTCACAAACAATCACAACCAGTCACAAACAATCACAACCAGTCACAAACAATCACAACCAGTCGCAAACAATCACAACCAGTCACAAACAATCACAACCAGTCACAAACAATCACAACCAGTCACAAACAATCACAACCAGTCGCAAACAATCACAACCAGTCACAAACAATCACAACCAGTCACAAACAATCACAACCAGTCACAAACAATCACAACCAGTCACAAACAATCACAACCAGTTGCAAACAATCACAACCAGTCACAAACAATCACAACCAGGCACAAACAATCACAACCAGTCGCAAACAATCACAACCAGTGACAAACAATCACAACCAGTCGCAAACAATCACAACCAGTCACAAACAATCACAACCAGGCACAAACAATCACAACCAGTCGCAAACAATCACAACCAGTGACAAACAATCACAACCAGTCGCAAACAGTCACAACCAGTCACAAACAATCACAACCAGTCGCAAACAATCACAACCAGTCGCAAACAATCACAACCAGTCGCAAACAGGCGCAACCAGCTGGCACCAGTTTGAAGCAGTTTACACTAGTCCACAGCCTGTCCCCAACAAGTTTGAAAACAGTTGGATGAGGAGGACGAGGAGGAGGAGGAAGGGGGAAGGGAGGGGGGGGGGGGGGGGGNTGTCCCAAACAAGTTACCAGGCAGATGGATGAGGAGGACGAGAACGTGGAGGGGGGGGGAGAAGACGGGGCACCAACCAACCTGGCCAAGGGAAGCAGCAGCTACGGGTGACGGCGAAATCTCAGAGAACACAAGGTCCACTGGGACTCCGAGCTCCTCCTCCATGATGTCAAGTGCCGCCGCGGTCGAAAACGGTGCGATGCGGTCTTGCAGCAAGGACAGCTCCTGAAGGTACTCTGGCGGGATGACGTCGGGGCGCGACGACACGGCCTGCGCGATCTTCACAAAGGCGGGCCCCAGCTGGACGAGGGCGCGACGCAGCTCTGACGCCCGCTGCTTGAAGGTGACGTCAGCCCTACCCAGCTTGGCGTCGAGCCAGCGCGTGGCAAGCCACTTGCCAAGAACGGACGAGATCTGGACGAGGCGGCGGGTGACAAGGAGGGGTTTGCTGCGGAAGTAAAGGGCCATTGCTTCGGCGTCGTAGCGGTCCCAGTCAATGCCAGCGGCAGCGGTGGAGCGGGCCACATACCCTGAATAGCGGGAGAAGCTGTCCGATTCGTCGAGAACAAGGAGAGTTGAATCCACCCCTGCTTCAAANCCTCACAGCAGAGCAAGCGCCTCCCCGACATTCTGGTTGCAGTAAATGTGCCCTGCTGCTGCTGCTGTTGTTGACGTCGAAGCGGCCCAGGCACGATACTGCCTTGCTGTTGTTGACCTTGTTGAAGCAGCAGTAGAGTAGGCACGGCGCAGCAGCCACACGAAAGTGGGCCATTTTGCACGCAGGCAGGCCTTGCCCCAGTATTCAACCTTCTCCGAGCCCTCGCCGACGGTGCATGCCTGCAAAGCGAGTTCTCCGTGAATGTGGCTGGGCCACGGCTTTCCGCCCTCACTCTGCCAGATGTGCGTAAACGACCCTGGGCCACTTTTCCTGGATGTGACCCCGGTGACGTCAACCCTGGAGGGTCCAGGATAAGCCATGCTTGAGTGCTCGGGGCCATGCTTGCCTACGGCAACCGCAATGGCATGCGTTGGCTTGCGCTCAGAGACAAGTGGTGCGGCGAGCCTTTCCAGTCGCGAATCTTCGTGGAAACATCGAACACTCACGGCCGCGAAGGATGAGGAACTGCCGACCGCTTTCCGGGGGGTCGGAAGTGAGGTCTGTCGCACCACTTGGGCCGTTTTCCTGTGGGCGAAATAGCCGGGATAACCACGCGCCCGAAGGGTTGACCCTCATTATCCACGAGCGGAATTGTATAGCCCCCATATACTCGTCAATTTGCGCGACATGACCAGTACGGAGACAATTACTGGTACAGCATTTTTAAAGTAAATTAATAGCTACGATAATTCTATAAAAAATTGATAAGATTATTTAAAGTGCCTTTTTCAGTCCCACTCTTAACGTGGAGTCACGCCTACTCGTTGGTCTCGAGCCAACTGGGGGCACAAGCCGTCACTCTCCTGACATCAGAGGATCTCCCCACTGCACCAGCCTTTCTGCCGCCTCCTCTCTCCTTTTCTGCCTCTGCTTCATCGGTTTCCTCCCTCATCCTCATTTATTACATCAATGTCGTCTTCCGCTTCTTCAATCACCCTCATCAGCTTCATCTTCTTCATCACCATCGTCATCATCATCTACAGCGCACGGGGTTTCACCTCCGCGCCGAAACATCACATCCACCGCTATTATCCGCCATCAGCCTCATCCGCTCGGCACAAGGATCCGCTTGGTCGAATTGTCCATTTCGCGACGACATGCGCCCAAGCCATTTTTTTCCGCAAGCGCACGTGGGCCGCCCCTGCGCCCAAAATCCATAATCAGCCATCCTCTTCATCGATCATCTGTATCTGCAGCCAACACAAAGATCCCCACGAGCTAGCTGTCCGCTTCGTAGCAGCCTGCATACGCGTCGACAGCAGATGCCTCGCTGCGCGTCGGCTCCTGCCTTCCTCTTACCGCACATCTACCTCTCTAAATTCTAAGAAGTGCACGTGGTTTTGCCTCCGCGCCCACTTCCTCACCAGATCCGTCGCTTTCGCAACTTTCCACCATCGTCATCATCATCCGCTCGGCACAAGGATCCGCCCGGTCGCATCGCCAATCTCGCGACGACCTACGCCCAAGCTGAACCTGTCAGCGGCGCACACGGTTCGCCCCTCATCCTCCATGTGCAATCATTTGCCTCAACCTCATGCTCACTTCCTTCCGCAGTCATCATTAACACCCCGCACTGGTGACAAGAGAAGGCGAACTCAACGATTATACCTCAGGGTATCGGACACCAACCGTCTTCCTGCTCAACATTTCGAGCCAACGGTGGAACAAACCGTCACTCCCCTGAGGCAAATCTGCGAAGCAACTTCCTCCATCACCCCGCACACGGGACATAGAGAGCCAGTTGTGGCAGAACGCCCTCTGTGAGTAGCGTCGTGGCAGCGCTCTCCTCCACCTCCACATCACCACCATTCTGCCTCCTGCCATGGCTCAGCAGGGTCCACAAGTCCCAATATTTGCTGAGTTCGGTGTAAACACAACAACATGGTCAGAAGGCGTTCTTCTTCAAGCCAGGAAATGGAACTTGCAGACGGAGTATCATGCCGATTCCCTTCTGCTCGGACGATACGAACAAAGGCCCTTCACACAACCACGTTCCCCCTTCTATCACCAAACGCTTAAAATCGTCCTTGTGCATCCTGAGTCCCTCTTGCACCCTTCTTACCATCATCTTCTTCAGGAGGCTTGCACAGGTCCAATTCTTTGGCACAACATCCGCAAGCACGTATGGTGGCAGAATTGGATCAGCACTACTAACCACTCCATTCTTCTCTCGCTTTTTGAACGAGTCAACGTCCTTCCTGCCTTAACGATTGACGAACAATCAGAGACTGTGGATCATTGGGTTGCCAAAGTCCTTGACCTCCTCTTTCCAGAGGTCCTTCAAAGATTTAGTGTGACATATGCCCTCCTCGGCTCTACTCTCTACGTCGGTCCTCAAATCACCGATGCGGAAAGAAACCAAAGGTATACAGACGTCAATCAACAATTTCGTGCATCACTCTGGACAGTCATTCACGATAGTCGTCATAGCTCTCTGACCAGGCATCCCGACAATCTGAGGGCATTGTGGTACAACTTCCTCCTTGCCTATAAATTCAACCCTCCAACCAAGGACAAGAAGAGAAAGTACTCGCACAGGTAAAATCCTTCCTCTCTGCCAGCTTCAAGGGGGGTGTCAATAATCTAAATCTGATAGAGAGAAGGATCATCTCTCGGATTACACCGAGTTCTCAATAACGGTTTCGGCTCATCACCAAACAACTTGACCAACATTTTGTCGGCTCTGTGACCGTTCGACCGGCAGTCAGGGCATCCCCTAATAACGTGCCATGTGTCACCCGCGTCCGACTAGCGAAAAAAAGCCGTTGCTTGCACCCTTTTGATCTAATTCTGTTTTATATACGGAGGATATTCATTCCCTCCCAGATTAACCCGGAACAGTCTCTTCCATCTTGTTCGAGTTCGGATCCACGGCTTCGCCACTGTGTCTCCACTCTGCTCACCGATCGCTTACTCTTTCTCGCCATCCAATCTGAGCTCTCGCTCTCACTCCTCTTTGCTCCCATGCTCTCGCTTCTTCGCTCAGTTCTTCCTACCCATCCGTCACACACTCTCACCTTCTCCATTCTCTCACCAACCGGCAGGTCTACCTCAGCAATCTACCTTCCTACAACACCTGTGTTCTCGCTTTCTGGCTAACCTCTAGCACCATCTCGCAACTCCGCTCCTCGCCATCATTCTCCTGCGTTCCCACATGTCCCATAGTTTTTGCTAGCTTCTTCTATCTATCTCCAGCTCCCTCCATTATTCAGACACTCCGTACTTGCTAGTCAATAACTAGTATTCCCAAACCATTGTTTCCCACTCTGACCATTTATGACTCGTATTTATGAGTTGTCGACGTTGACCACAACAGCAAAATTCTTTCGTCATGGTCAGTGACATATGCCTACTTTGGTTGGTCATTGTGCATGATAGCCACACCAGGCCACTAATTATAAAAGGTCTTTGTACGTGCTAGTCGATAACTAGTATTCCCCAACCATTGTTTCCCCTTCTGATCATTTGTGACTCGTGCTATGAGTTGTCAACGTTGACCACATATAGTGAAATTATTTGGTCATGCTAAGTGACATGCCTACCTTGAATGGTCATTATGCATGGTAGTCACACCGTGCCACTACTCATTAAACATCTATATACTTGTTTTTTGGTATATTATATTCCCAAACCACTCTTTTACCTTCCAACCATTTGTGACTCGTATACTGAGTTTTCAACGTTGACCACACATAGTAAAATATGATGGTCATGGTCAGTGACATATGCCTACTTTGGTTGGTTACTGTGTCTGGTAGCAACATCGTGCCACTACTTATGGAGGATTTTTGTATGTGCTAGTCAATAACTTATATTTCTGAACCATTGTTTCCCCCTCTGACCATTTGTGAATCGTATTATGAACTGTCAACGTTGACCACACATGGTGAAATTCTTTGGTCATGGTCAGTGACATATGTCTACTTCGGTTGGTCATTGTGCATGGGTAGCCACATAGTAACACTTCATTATTGAAGTTTTTTATACTTTCTAGTCAATATCTTGTATTTACAAACCATTTTTCTCCCCTCTGACCATTTGTGACTCGTATTATGTGTTATCAACGTTGACCACACATAGTGAAATTCTTTGGTCGTGGTCAGTGACATATGCCTACTTTGGTTGGTCGTTGTGCATAGTAGCCACACCCTTCCACTACATATTATAGGTCATTTGTATTTCCTATTCAATAACTAGAATTCCCAACCTATCGTTTCCCCCTCTGACCATTTGTGAATCGTACTATGCGCTGTCAATATTGAACAGACATGGTGGAATTCCTTGGTCATGGCCAGTGACATATGCCTAATTTAGTTAGTAATTGTGCATGGTAGCCACACCATGCCACTACTTATTGAACGTATTTGTACTTTCTAGTCAATAACTAGTATTCAAAAACCATTGTTTCGCACTCTGACCATTTATGAGTTGTCAACGTTGACCACCCATAGTGAAATTCTTTGGTCATGGTCAGTGACATATGCCTACTTTGGGTGGTCATTCTGCATGGTAGCCATACCGTGCCACTACCTGTTGAAGGTCTTTGTAATTGCTGATTGATAACTAGTATTCTTAAACCAATATTTCCCCCTCCGACCATTTGTGACTCCTAATATAAATTGTCAATGTTGACCACAAATAGTGAGATTCTTTGGTCATATTCAGTGACATATGCCTACTCTGGTTGGTCATTGTGCATGGTAGCCACACCTTGCCACTATTTATTGAAGGTCTTTGTACTTGCTAGTCAATACCTAGTATTCCTGAACCATTTTCCCCCCTCGGACCATTTTTGACTCATATTAGGAGTTGTCAACGTTGACCACACAAAGTGAACTTATTTGGTCATGGTCAGAAACATATGCCTACATTGGTTGGTCATTGTGCATGGTAGCCACATTTTTCCAGTAATCTTGGAAGGTCTTTGTACTTGCTAGCTGATACGTAGCATTCCCAAATTATTGTTTCCCCCTCTGACCATTTGTGACTCGTATTATGAGTTGTCAACATTGACCACACGAAGTGAACTTACTTGGTCATGGTCAGTGACATATGCCTACTTTGGTTGATCATTGTCCATGGTAGCCACACCGTGCCACTACTTTTTTAAGGTCTTTGTACTTGCTAGTCAATAACTAGAATTCTCAAACTATTGTTTCCCCCTCTGACCATATGTGGTCGGATTATAAGTTGTAAACGTTGACCACACAAAGCGAAATTCTTTGGTCATGGTCAATGACACATACATACTTTGGTTGATCACTGTGCATGGTAGCCACATCGTACCACAACTTATTGAAGGCATTTGTACTTTCTTGGCAATAAATAGTAATCTCAAATCATTGGTTCCCCCTCTGAACATTTGTGACTTGTTTTATGCTTTGCCAACATGGACCAAACAATTGGAAAGTTTTTGGACATGGTCAAAGACATGTGCCTACTTTGGATGGTCACTGTGCATGGTAGCCACACCGTGCCACTACTTATTCAAGGTCTATGTACATGCTATTCCAGAACTAGTATTCCAAAACCCTTGTTCCTCCCTCTGACCTTTTGTGACTCGTAGTATGAGTTGGCAACGTTGACCACACATAATGAAATTCTTTTGTCATGGTCAGTGACATATGCCTACTTTGGTTGGTCATTGTAAACGGTAGCCACACCGTGCCACTACTTACTGGAGGTATTTGTAATTGCTAGTCGATAACTAGTATTATCAAACTAGTATTTCCCCCTCTGACCATTTGTGACTTGTATCAGAGTTGGCAACGTTGACCACACATTGTGAAATTGTTTGGTTATGATCAGTGACATATGCCTACTTTGGTTGGTCATTGTGCATGGTAGCCACACCGTGCCACTATTTATTGGAGGTCTTTGTACTAACTAGTCCAAAACTAGTATTCCCAAACTATTGTTTCCTCCTCTGACCATTTGTGACTAGACTTATGAGTTTTCAACATTGACCACCCAGAGTGAAATTCTTTGGTCATGGTCAGTAACATGTGCCTACTTTGGTTGGTCACTGTGCATGGAAGCCACATCATTCCACTGCTTATTGAAGGTCTTTGTACTTGCTAGTCGCTAACTAATATCCCCAAACCATTGTTTCCCCCTCTTACCATTTGTGACCCGTATTATGATTTGTCAACGTTGACTACACACAATGAAATCTGTGGGTCATGGTCAGTGACATCTGCCTACTTTGTTCTGTCATTGTGCATGGTAGCCACTCCGTGCTACTACTTATTCGAGGTCTTTGTACTTGCTAATCAACAATTAGTAGTATTCCCAAACCATTGTTTCCCCCTCTGACCATTTGTGACTCGTATTATAAGTTGTCAAAGTTGACCACACATAGGAAAATCTTTTGGACATATGCTTACTTTGGTTGGTCATTGTGCATGGTAGCCACACCTTGTTACTGCTTATTGAAGGTATTTGTACTTGCTAGTTGATACTTAGTATTCCCAAACCATTGTTCTTTAATCTTGCCATTTGTGACTCGTATTATGAGTTGTCTACATTGACCACACAATGAGAAATTATTTGGTCATGGTCAGTGAAACATGCCTACGTTGGTTGGTCACTGTGCATGGTAGCCACACCGTGCCACTACTAATTGAATTGGTTGCTTTGGTCATGGTCAGTGACATATGCCTACTTTGGTTGGTCATTGTGCATGGTAGCCACATTTTTCCACTAATTATGGAAGGTCTTTGCACTTGCTAGTCGATACCAAGCATTCCCAAACCATTGTTTCCCCCTCTGACCACTTGTGGCTCGTATTAAGCATTGTCAACGTTGACCACACAAAGTGGACTTATTTGGTCATGGTCAGTGACATGTGCCTACTTTGGTTGATCATTGTGCATGGTAGCCATGTCGTACCACTACTTATTGAAGGTATGTGTACTTGCTTGTCAATAAATAGTAATCCCAAACCATTGTTTCCCCCTCTGAACATTTGTGACTCATAATATACTTTGTCATCATGGAACAAACAATGTGAATTTGTTTTGACATGGTCCAAGACATGTCCTACTTTGGTTGATCATTGTGCATGGTAGCAACACGGTGCCACTACTTATTGAAGGTCTTCTTACTTGCTATTCGATAACAAGAATTTTTCTACTATTGTTTCCCCCTTTCACCATTTGTGACTCGTATTATAGGTTTTCAATATGGACCACACACAGTGAAATTCTTTTGTCATGGTCAGTGATGTATGCTTACTTTGGATGGTCATTGTGCACAGTAGCCACACCGTGCCACTACTTATTGAAGGTCTATGTACTTGCTAGTCCAGAAGTATTATTCCCAAAACCTTGTTTGCCTCTCTGACCTTTTGTGACTCGTAGTATGAGTTGGCAACGTTGACCACACATAATGAAATTCTTTGGTTATGATCAGTGACACATGCCTACTTTGGTTGCGCATTGTGCATGGTAGCCACACCGTTCCACTATTTGTTGGAGGTCTTTGTACTAGCTAGTGGATAGCCAGTATTCCCAAACTATTATTTCCTCCTCTGACCATTTGTGACTCGTATTATGAGTTGTCAACATTGACCACCCATAGTGAAATTCTTTGGTCATGGTCGGTAACATGTGCCTACTTTGTTTGGTCACAGTGCATGGTAGCCATATTGTTCCATTGCTTATTGAAGGTCTTTGTACTTGCTAATCGATAACTAGTATCCCCGAACCATTGTTTCCCCCTCTTGCCATTGGTGACCCGTATTATGATTTGTCAACGTTGACTACACACAATGAAATTTGTGGGTCATGGTCAATGACATATGCCTACTTTGTTATGTCATTGTGCATGGTAGCCATTTCGTGCTACTACTTGTTTGAGGTCTTTGTACTTGCTAGTCAAAAACTAGTATTCCCAAACCATTGTTTCCCCCTCTGACAATTTCTGACTTGCATTATGAGGTGTCAACGTTGACCGCTCATAGTGAAATTCTTCGTTCATGGTCAGTGACAAATGCCTAGTCTGGTTTGTCATTGTGCATGGTAGCCACACCGTGCCACTACTTACAAAAAGTCTTTGTATTTTCTAGTTTATAACTAGTATTCTCAAACCATCGTTTCCCCCTCCGACCATTTGTGACTCGTATTATAAGTTGTCAACGTTGACCACACACAGTGACATTCTTTGGTCATGGTCAGTGACATATGCCTACTTCGGTCGATCATTGTGCATGGTAGCCACATCGTGCCACTACTTATTAAAGGTATTTTTACGTTCTGGTTGATAACTAGTTATCCCAAACCATTAGTTCCCCCTCTGAACATTTGTGACTCGTATAATAAATTGCCAACGTTGACCACACAAGGTGACATCTTTTAGACATGGTCAGTGACATATGCCTACTTCGGTCGATCATTGTGCATGGTAGCCACATCGTGCCACTACTTATTAAAGGTATTTTTACGTTCTGGTTGATAACTAGTTATCCCAAACCATTAGTTCCCCCTCTGAACATTTGTGACTCGTATAATAAATTGCCAACGTTGACCACACAAGGTGACATCTTTTAGACATGGTCAGTGACATATGCCTACTTCGGTCGATCATTGTGCATGGTAGCCACATCGTGCCACTACTTATTAAAGGTATTTTTACGTTCTGGTTGATAACTAGTTATCCCAAACCATTAGTTCCCCCTCTGAACATTTGTGACTCGTATAATAAATTGCCAACGTTGACCACACAAGGTGACATCTTTTAGACATGGTCAGTGACATATGCCTACTTCGGTCGATCATTGTGCATGGTAGCCACATCGTGCCACTACTTATTAAAGGTATTTTTACGTTCTGGTTGATAACTAGTTATCCCAAACCATTAGTTCCCCCTCTGAACATTTGTGACTCGTATAATAAATTGCCAACGTTGACCACACAAGGTGACATCTTTTAGACATGGTCAGTGACATATGCCTACTTCGGTCGATCATTGTGCATGGTAGCCACATCGTGCCACTACTTATTAAAGGTATTTTTACGTTCTGGTTGATAACTAGTTATCCCAAACCATTAGTTCCCCCTCTGAACATTTGTGACTCGTATAATAAATTGCCAACGTTGACCACACAAGGTGACATCTTTTAGACATGGTCAGTGACATATGCCTACTTCGGTCGATCATTGTGCATGGTAGCCACATCGTGCCACTACTTATTAAAGGTATTTTTACGTTCTGGTTGATAACTAGTTATCCCAAACCATTAGTTCCCCCTCTGAACATTTGTGACTCGTATAATAAATTGCCAACGTTGACCACACAAGGTGACATCTTTTAGACATGGTCAGTGACATATGCCTACTTCGGTCGATCATTGTGCATGGTAGCCACATCGTGCCACTACTTATTAAAGGTATTTTTACGTTCTGGTTGATAACTAGTTATCCCAAACCATTAGTTCCCCCTCTGAACATTTGTGACTCGTATAATAAATTGCCAACGTTGACCACACAAGGTGACATCTTTTAGACATGGTCAGTGACATATGCCTACTTCGGTCGATCATTGTGCATGGTAGCCACATCGTGCCACTACTTATTAAAGGTATTTTTACGTTCTGGTTGATAACTAGTTATCCCAAACCATTAGTTCCCCCTCTGAACATTTGTGACTCGTATAATAAATTGCCAACGTTGACCACACAAGGTGACATCTTTTAGACATGGTCAGTGACATATGCCTACTTCGGTCGATCATTGTGCATGGTAGCCACATCGTGCCACTACTTATTAAAGGTATTTTTACGTTCTGGTTGATAACTAGTTATCCCAAACCATTAGTTCCCCCTCTGAACATTTGTGACTCGTATAATAAATTGCCAACGTTGACCACACAAGGTGACATCTTTTAGACATGGTCAGTGACATATGCCTACTTCGGTCGATCATTGTGCATGGTAGCCACATCGTGCCACTACTTATTAAAGGTATTTTTACGTTCTGGTTGATAACTAGTTATCCCAAACCATTAGTTCCCCCTCTGAACATTTGTGACTCGTATAATAAATTGCCAACGTTGACCACACAAGGTGACATCTTTTAGACATGGTCAGTGACATATGCCTACTTCGGTCGATCATTGTGCATGGTAGCCACATCGTGCCACTACTTATTAAAGGTATTTTTACGTTCTGGTTGATAACTAGTTATCCCAAACCATTAGTTCCCCCTCTGAACATTTGTGACTCGTATAATAAATTGCCAACGTTGACCACACAAGGTGACATCTTTTAGACATGGTCAGTGACATATGCCTACTTCGGTCGATCATTGTGCATGGTAGCCACATCGTGCCACTACTTATTAAAGGTATTTTTACGTTCTGGTTGATAACTAGTTATCCCAAACCATTAGTTCCCCCTCTGAACATTTGTGACTCGTATAATAAATTGCCAACGTTGACCACACAAGGTGACATCTTTTAGACATGGTCAGTGACATATGCCTACTTCGGTCGATCATTGTGCATGGTAGCCACATCGTGCCACTACTTATTAAAGGTATTTTTACGTTCTGGTTGATAACTAGTTATCCCAAACCATTAGTTCCCCCTCTGAACATTTGTGACTCGTATAATAAATTGCCAACGTTGACCACACAAGGTGACATCTTTTAGACATGGTCAGTGACATATGCCTACTTCGGTCGATCATTGTGCATGGTAGCCACATCGTGCCACTACTTATTAAAGGTATTTTTACGTTCTGGTTGATAACTAGTTATCCCAAACCATTAGTTCCCCCTCTGAACATTTGTGACTCGTATTATATTTTTTCAACGTTGACCACACAAGGTGACATCTTTTGGACATGGTCAGTGACATATGCCTACTTTGGTTGGTCATTGTGCATGGTAGCCACAACATGCCACTACTTACTGAACGCCTTCGTACTTGATAGTCGATAACTATAATTATTAAACTATTATTCTCCCCCTGTGACCATTTGTGACTCGTATTATAAGTTGTCAACGTTGACCACACACAATGAAATTCCTTTGTCATGGTCAGTGACATATGCCTACTCTGGTTAGTCATTGTGCATGGAAGCCACACTGTGCCACTAATTATGTAGGGTCTTTGTACTTGTTAGTCAATAACTAGTACTCCCAAACCATATTTTCCCCCTCTGACCATTTGTGACTCATATCATGAGTTGTCAACATTGACCACACATAGTGAAAAATGCCTATTTTGGTTGGTCATTGTCCATGGCAGCCACACCACTACTTATTGAAGGTCTTTTTACTTTCTAGTCGATTAATAGTATTCCCAAACTGTTGTTTCTCCTTTTGACAATTTGTGACTCGTGTTATGAGTTGTCAACGTTGACCACACATAGTGAATTTCTTTGGTCATGGTCAGTGACATATGCCTACTTTGGTTGGTCATTGTGCATGGTAGCCAAACCGTGCCACAACTTGTTGAAGGTCTTTGTACTTGCTAGTCAATAACTAATATTCCCAAATCATTGTTTTCCCCTCTAGCCATTTGTGACTCGTATTATGAGTTGTCAACGTTGACCACACATAGTGAAATTCTTTGGTCATGGTAAGTGACATATGCCTACTTTGGTTGGTCATTATGTATTGTAGTCATACTGTGCCACTGCTTATGGAAGGTCTTTCTACCTGCTAGTTGATAACTACTATTCCAAAACCATTGTTTCCCCCTCTGACCATTTGTGACTCGTAATATACGCTGTCAACGTTGACCACACATAGTGATATTCGTTTGTCAAAATCAGTGACATATGCCCACTTTGGTTGGTCATTGTGTATGGTGGTCACACCGTGTCACTACTTATTGAAGGTCTTTGTACTTTCTAGTCAATACCTGGTATTCCCAAACCATTGCTTCCCCCTCTGACCGTTTGTGACTCGTATTATGAGTGGTCAACGTTTACCACACACAGTGAAATTCTTTGGTCATGGTCAGTGACATATGCCTGCTTTGGCTGGTCATTGTGCATGGTAGCCACCTTGTGCCACTACTTGTGCAGGTCTTTGTACTCACTAGTCAATAACTAGTATTCCCAGACCATTGATTCCCCCACTAACCATTTGTGACTCATATTATAAACTGTCAACTTTGACTACACATAGTGAAAGTTTTGGCCATGATCATTGACATTTGCCTACTTTAGTTGGTCATTGTCCACAGTAGCCACACCGTGCCACTACTTATTGAAGGTCTTCGTAATTGCTAGTCAATAACTAGTATTTTTAATCCATCAATTCACCCTCTGACCATTTATGACTCGTATTGTAAGTTGTCAACGTTGACCACACACAGTGACATTCTTTGGTCATGGTGAGTGACATATGCATACTTTGGTTGGTCATTGTGTATTGTAGCCACACCGTGCCACTACGTATTGAAGGCCTTTGTACTTGCTGGTTGATAACTGTTATTCCCAAATCGTTGTTTCCCCCTTTGACCATTTTTGACCTTATATGATGTGTTGTCAACGTTGACCACACATAGTGAAATTCTTTAGAAATGGTCAGTGACATATGCCTACTTTGGTTGATCACTGTGCATGATAGCCAACCCGTGCCACAACTTGTTGAAGATCTTTGTACTTGCTAGTTGATTACTAGTATACCCAAACTGTTGTTTCTCCCTTTGACAATTTGTGACTCGTATTATGAGTTGTCAACGTTGACCACACACAGTGAAATTTCTTTGCTCATGGTCAGTGACATATGCCTGCTTTGGTTGGTCATTGTGCATAGTAGCCAAACCGTGCCACAAATTGTTGAATGTCTTTGTACTTGCTATTCAATATCTAGTATTCCCAAACCATCCTTTCCCCCTCTGACCATTTGTGACTCGTATTATGAGTTGTCAAAGTTGACCACACATAAGGAAAATATCTGGTCATGCTAAGTGACATATGCCTACTTTGTTTGGTCATTATACATGGTAGCCGCACCGTGCCACTACTCATTAAGGTCTTTGTACTTGCTGGTTAATAACTAATGTTCTCAAATCATTGTTTTCCCCTCTAGCCATTTGCAACTCGTATTATGAGTTGTCAACATTGACCACACATAGTGAAATTCTTTGGTCATGGTCAGTGACATATGCCTACTTTGGTTGGTCATCGTGTATTGTAGCCATACCGTGCCACTGCTTATGGAAGGCCTTTCTACGTGCTAGTCAATAAGTAGTATTCCAAAACCATTGTTTCCCCCTCTGACCAATTGTGACTCGTAATATAAGTTGTCAACGTTGACCACACATAGTGAAATTCTTTTGTTATAACCAGTGACATATGCCTACTTTGGTTGATCATTGTGCATGGTAGCCACACCGTGTTACTACTAATTTAAGGCCTTTGTACTTGCTAGTCAATACCTAGTATTCCCAAACCATTATTTCCCCCTCTGACAGTTTGTGACTCATATTATGAGTGGTCAACGTTTACCACACACAGTGAAATTCTTTTGGTCATGGTCAGTGACATATGCCTACTTTGGTTGGTCATTTTGCATGGTAGCCACCTTGTGCCACTACTTATTGCAGGTGTTTGTACTTGCTAGTCAATAACTAGTATTCCCAGACCATTGTTTCCCCCACTAACCATTTGTGAATCGTATTATAAATTGTCACCTTTGACCACACATAGTGAAATGTTTGGCCATGGTCAGTGACATATGCGTACTTTAGTTGGTCATTGTGCACAGTAGCCACACCGTGCCACTAATTATTGAAGGTCTTCGTAACTGCTAGTCGATAACTAGTATATTTAATTCATCGATTCACCCTCTGACCATTTATGACTCATCTTGTAAGTTGTCAACGTTGACCACACACAGTGAAATTCTCTGGTCGTGGCGAGTGACATATATGCCTACTTTGGTTGGTCATTGTGCATGGTAGCCACACCGTACCACTACTTATTGAAGGTCTTTGTACTTGCTGGTTGATAACTATTATTCCCAAATCGTTGTTTCCCCCCTTTGACCATTTTCGACCCGTATTATGAGTTGTTAACGTTGACCACACATAGTGAAATTCTTTAGACATGGTCAGTGACATATGTCTACTTTGGTTGGTCATTGTGCATGGTAGCCAAACCATGCCACAACTTGTTGAAGGTCTTTGTACTTGCTAGTTAATAACTAGCATTCCCAAACCATCGTTTCCCCCTCTGACCATTTGTGACTTGTAGTATGAGTTGTCAAAGTTGACCACACATAGTGAAATTATTTGGTCATGCTAAGTGACATATGCCTACTTTGGTTGGTCATTATACATGGTAGCCACACCGTGCCACTACTCATTGAAGTTAATTGTACTTTCTATTCAATGACTAATGTTCCCAAATCATTGTTTTCCCCTCTAACCATTTGTGACTCGTATTATGAGTTGTCAACATTGACCACACATAGTGAAATTCTCTGGTCATGGCAAGTGACATATGCCTACTTTGGTTGGTCATTGTGCATTGTAGCCACACCATGCCACTGCTTATGGATGGTCGTTCTATGTGCTAGTCGATAGCTAGTATTCCAAAACCATTATTTCCCCCTCTGACCAATTGTGACTCATAATATAAGTTGTCAATGTTGACCACACATAGTGAAATTCTTTTGTCATAATCAGTGACATATGCCTACTTTGGTTGGTCATTGTGCATGGTAGCCACACCGTATTACTACTTATTGAAGGTCTTTGTACTTGCTATTCAATACCTAGTATTCCCAAACCATTTTTTCCCCCTCTGACCATTTGTAACTCGTATTATGAGTGGTCAACGTTTACCACACACAGTAAAATTCTTTTGGTCATGGTCAGTGACATATGCCTACTTTGGTTGGTCATTTTGCATGGTAGCCACCTTGTGCCACTACTTATTGCAGGTTTTTGTTCTTGCTAGTAAATGAATAGTATTCCCAGACCATTTTCCCCCACTAACCATTTGTGAATCGTATTATAAATTGTCAACTTTGACCACACATTGTGAACGTTTTGGCTATGGTCAGTGACATATGCCTACTTTAGTTGGTCATTGTGCACAGTAGCCACATCGTGCCACTACATATTGAAGGTATTCGTAATTTCTAGTTGATAACTAGTATTTTTAGTTCATCGTTTCACCCTCTGACCATTTATGACTCGTATTGTAAGTTTTCAACGTTGACCACACACAGTGACATTCTTTGGTCATGGTGAGTGACATATGCCTACTTTGGTTGGCCATTGTGTATGGTAGCCACACCGTACCACTATTTATTGAAGGTCTTTGTAATTGCTGGTTGATAACTATTATTCCCAAATCATTATTTCCCCCTTTGACCATTTTTGACCCGTATTATGTGTTGTCAACGTTGACCACACATAGTGAAATTCTTTAGACATGGTCGGTGACATATGCCTACTTTGGTTTGTCACTGTGCATGGTAGCCAAACCGTGCCACTACTTGTTGAAGGTCTTTGTACTTGCTAGTCTATTACTAGTATTCCTAGACTGTTGTTTCTCCTTTTGACAATTTGTGACTCGTATCATGAGTTGTCAACGTTGACCACACACAGTGATTTTTTTTGGTCATGGTCAGTGACATATGCCTACTTTCGTTGGTCATTGTGCATGGTAGCCAAACCATGCCACAACTTGTTGAAGGTATTTGTATTTGCTATTCAGTAACTAGTATTCCCAAACCATTGTTTCCCCCTCTGACCACTTGTGACTCGTATTATGAGTTGTCAAAGTTGACCACACATAGTGAAATTATTTGGTCATGCTAAGTGACATATGCCTACTTTGGTTGGTCATTTTACATGGTAGCCACACCGTGCCACTACTCATTGAAGGTATTTGTACTTGCTAGTCAATAACTAATATTCCCAAATCATTGTTTTCCACTCTAGCCATTTGTGACTCGTATTTCAAGTTGTCAACATTGACCACACATAGTGAAACTCTTTGGTCATGGTAAGTGACATATGCCTCCTTTGGTTGGTCATTGTGTATTGTAGCCACACCGTGCCACTGCTTATGGACTGTCTTTCTATGTGCTAGTCGATAACTAGTATTCTACAACCATTGTGTCCCCCTCTGACCAATTGTGACTTGTAATATATGTTGTCAATGTTGATCACACATAGTGAAATTCTTTTGTCATAATCAGTGACATATGCCTACTTTGGTTGGTCATTGTGCATGGTAGCCACAACTCACCACTACTTATTGAAGGTCCTTGTACTTGCTAGTCAATACCTAGTATTCCCAAAACATTGTTTCCCCCTTCAAATCATTTGTGACTCCTATTATGAGTGGTCAACGTTTACCACACACAGTGAAATTATTTGGTCATGGTTAACGACATATGCCTACTTTGGTTGGTCATTGTGCATGGTAGCCACCTTGTGCCATTAGTTATTGCAGTTCTTTGTACTTGCTATTCAATAACTAGTATTCCTAGATCATTGTTTCCCCCACTAACTATTTGTGACTCGTTTCATAAACTGTCAGCGTTGACCACACATAGTTAAATGTTTGGCCATGGTCAGTGACATATGCCTACTTTAGTTGGTCATTGTGAAAAGTAGGCACACTGTGCCACTACTTATTGAAGGTCTTTGAAATTGCTAGTCGATTGTAATCCATTGATTCACCCTCTAACCATTTATGACTCATTTTGTAATTTGTCAATGTTGATTACACACAATGGAATTCTTTGCTCATGGTGAGTGGCATATGCCTACTTTGGTTGGTCATTGTGCATGGTATCCACACCGTGCCACTAATTATTGAAGGTCTTTGTACTTATTGGTTGATAACTATTATTTCCGAATCGTTGTTCCCCCCTTTCACCATTTTTGACACGTATTATGAGTTTTCAATATTGACCACGCATAGTGGAATTGTTTGGTCATGATAAGTGACATATTCCTACTTTGGTTGGTCATTATGCATGGTTGCCACACCGTGCCACTACTCATTGAAGGTCTTTGTACTTGCTAGTTGATAAATAATATTCTCAAACCATTTTTCCCCTCTAACAGTTTGTGACTCGTATCATGAGTTGTCAACGTTGACAACACATAGTGAAATTCCTTGGTCATGGTTAGTGACATATGTCTACTTTTCTTGGTCATTGTGTATGGTAGCCAAACCGTGCCACTACTTATGGAAAGTCTTTAAACGTGCTAGTTGATAAATAGTATTTCTAAACCATTGTTTCCCCCGCTGACCATTTGTGTCTCGTATCTGAAGTTGTCAACGTTGACCACACATAGTGAAAATCTTTGGTCATATTCAGTGACATGCCTAATTTTGTTGGTTATAATGCATGGTAGCCACACCGTGCCACTACTTATCGAAGATATTTTTACTTGCTAGTTGATACCTAGTATTCCCAAACCATTGTTTCCCCCTCTGACCATTTTTTACTCTTGTTATGAGTTGTCAACATTGATCACACACAATGAATTTCTTTGGTAATTGTCAGTGACATATGCCTTCTTTGGTTGGTCATTGTGGATTATAGCCACCTTGTGCCACTACTTATTGAATTTCTTTCTACTTACTAGTTGATAACTAGTATCCCCAAACCACTGTTTCACCCTCTGACCATTTGTGACTCATATTGAAAATTCTCAAAGTTGACCACACACAATGAAATTCTTTTGTCATGGTCAGTGACATATGCATACTTTGTTTGGTCATTGTGCATGGTAGCCACACTGTGCCGCTACTTAGTGAAGGTCTTCGTACTTGCTAGTCGATTACTAGTACCGTACTACCGGCTAAATTCACACTACTTAGTGCGAAGGAGTTATTTTCCGCATTTTTTCAACCATAGGGTAATGTGTTATGGGCCGTTGGCGACAAGGGTTATCTGTGTAATTGCACCCCTAAATTTAAATGGCCACATTCGAATCCATGCGCAGGCAATGCATTATGGCTGTTCGAGTTCGGACGGCCGAACTCAAACAGCCAAAACTACGGCCAAAGCCGCTCGCCCGTATCAACGGACGAGCGGCTTTGGCGATGAGGAGGGAGAACCTCACGTCAGCGAGGTTCCCCCCCTTCCTAAGCACCACTCACGATTTCGACGGGTGAATTTCTCACCTGTCTAAAATCACAACGGCGGACATGAACGGAGACCGGACTTTTTTTATCACACCTAGAATGAAATTATGGACCGCTCCCAAACAACCTAGAGCATGATATCAGACCGCTCTAAAAAAATATTAATTATTTATGTTGTGAATTTAGGCAGGAGTAGGGTATTCTGAAACCATTTTCCCCCCTCTGACCATTTGTGACTCGTATTATGAGTTGTCAACGTTGACCAAACAGTGAAATTCTTTGGTCATTGTCAGTGGCATATGCTCACTTTGGTTGGTCATTGTGAACAATAGCCAGATTGTGCCACTACTTATTGAAGATCTTTGTACTTGCTAGTTGATAACGTGTCTTCCCAAACCGTTATTTCCCCCTTTGACCATTTGTGACTCGTATTTTGAGTTGCTAACGTTAACCACACATAGTGAAATTCTTCAGTCATGGTCAGTGGCATATGTCCACTTTGGTTGGCCATTGTACATGGTAGCCAAACCGTTCCACTACTTGTTGAAGGTTTTCGTATTTGCTATTCAATCATTAGTATTCCCAGACCATTGCTTCCCCCACCGACTATTTGTGACTCGTATTATGAGTTGTCAATGTTGACCACACATACTGAAATTCTTTGGCCATGGTCAGTGATATATGCCTACTTTGATTGGTCATTGTGCATGGTAGCCAAACCGTGCCACTACTTGTTGAAGGTATTTGTACTTGCTAGTTAAAAACTAGTATTCCTAAACCATTGTTCCCTCCTCTGACCATTTGTGACTCGTATTATGAGTTGTCAACGTTGACCACACATAGTGAAATTATTTGGTCATGCCAAGTGACATATGCCTACTTTGGTTGGTCATTATACATGGTAGCCACACCGTGCCACTACTTATTAAAGGTCTTTGTACTTGCTAGTCGATATCCAATATTCTCAAACCATTGTCTTTCTCTCTAACCATTTGTGACTTATATTATGAGTTGTCAACATTGACCACACATAGTGAAATTCCTTGGTCATGGTCAATGACATATGTTTACTTTGGTTAGTCATTGTGTATGGTAGCCGCACCGTGCCACTACTTATGGAAGGTCTTTATATGTGCTAGTCGATAACTTGTATTTTCAAACCATTGTTATCCCCTCTTACCATTTTTGACTCGTATCAGAAGTTGTCAATGGTGACCACACATAGTGAAATTCTTTGGCCATATTCAGTGACGTATGCCTACTTTGGTTGGTCATTGTGCATGGTAGCCACATTGTGCCACTACTTATTGAAGGTCTTTGTACTTGCTAGTCAAGACATAGTATTCCCAAACCATTGTTTCCACCTTTGACCATTTTTGACTCGTATTATGAATTGTCAACGTTGACCACACACAATAAATTCTTTGATCATAGTCAGTGACACATACCTACTTTGGTTGGTCATTGTGGATTTTAGCTACCTTGTGCCACTATTTTTTTAAGGTCTTTGTAATTGCTAGTTGAAAACTAGTATCCGCAAACCATTGTTTCACCCTCTCACTATTTGTGACTCATCTTATGAATTGTCAAAGTTGACCACACACAATGAAATTCTTTGGCCATGGTCAGTGACATGTTCCTACTTTGCTTGGTCATTGTACATGGTAGCCACAACGTGCCGCTAATTATTGAAGGTCTTTGTACTTTCTAGTCAATAACTAGTATTCATAAATCAACGCTTCCCCCTCTTACCATGTGTGAATCGTATTATGAATTGCCAACGTTGACCACACAGTGACATTATTGGGTCATTGTCAGTGAC
Source organism: Penium margaritaceum (assembly GCA_023375785.1). NCBI lineage: Eukaryota > Viridiplantae > Streptophyta > Zygnematophyceae > Desmidiales > Peniaceae > Penium > Penium margaritaceum. Next base: position 105,570 of record SZWC01001352.1, read on the forward strand.
ATATGCTCACTTTGGTTGGTCATTGTGCATGATAGCCACACCGTGCCACTACTTATTGAAGGTATTTGTACTTGCTAGTTGAAAATGTGTCTTCCCAAACCGTTATTTCCCCCTTTGACCATTTGTGACTCGTATTATGAGTTGCCAACGTTGACCAAACACAGTGAAAATCTTTAGTCATGGTTCGTGACATATGCCTACTTTGGTTGGCCATTGAACATGGTAGCCAAACCGTGCCACTACTTGTTGAAGGTCTTTGTACTTGCTAGTCGATAACTAGTATTCCTAAATCATTGTTCCCCACTCTGACCATTTGTAACTCGTATTATGAGTTGTCGATGTTGACCACACATAGTAAAACTATTTTGTCTTGCCAAGTGACATATGCCTACTTTGGTTGGTCATTATACATGGTAGCCACACCGTGCCACTACTCATTGAAGGTCTTTCTACTTGCTATTGAATAATTTATATTGTAAAACCATTGTATTTCACTCTAACCATTTGTGACTTGTATTATGAGTTGTCAACGTTGACCACACATACTGAAATTCCTTGGTCATGGTCAGTGACATATGTCTACTTTGGTTGGTCATTGTGTATGGTAGCCACACCGTGCCACTACTTATGGAAGGTCTTTATAAGTGCTAGTCGATAACTAGTATGTCCAAACCATTGTTTCCCCCTCTTACCATTTGTGACTCGTATTATGAGTTGTCAACGTTGACCACACACAATGAAATTCTTTGATCATAGTGAGTGACATATACCTATTTTGGTTGGTCATTCTGGATTTTAGCTACCTTGTGCCACTACTTTGTGAAGGTATTTATAATTTCTATTTGATAACTATTATCCGCAAGCCATCATTTCACCCCCTCACTATTTGTGACCCATCTTAGACATTGTCAAAGTTGACCACACACAATGAAATTCTTTGGTCATGGTCAGTGTCATGTTCCTACTTTGGTTGGTCATTGTATATGGCAGCCACACCGTGCCACAGATTATTGAAGGTATACGTACTTGCTAGTCAATAATTAGTATTCTGAAATCATTGTTTCCCTCTCTGACAATTTGTGACTTGTAGTATGAGTCGAACACGTTGACCACACAGAGTGAAATTATTGGGTCATGGTCACTGACATATGCCTACTTTGGTCGGTCAATGTGCATGGTAGTCACACCGTGCCACTACATATCAAAGGTCTTTGTACTTGCCACATGATATCTAGTGTTCACAAACCATTGTTTCCCCCTCTGACCATAAGTGACTCTTGTTATTAGTTGTCAACGTTGACCACACATAATGAAATTTTTGGTCATGGTCAGTGACATATGCCCACTTTAGTTGGTCATTGTACACGGTAGCCACACCTCCAGATGTATTGGGCTTGCTCCAGTTGTCTTGGGCTTGCCTCAGTTGTCCTGGGTTTTCTCCCGTTGTCTTGGGCTTGCTCCGGTTGTCTTGGGCTTGCTCCAGTTGTCTTGGGCTCGTTCCAGTTGTCTTGGCCTTGCTTCATCTGTCTTGGCCTTGCTCCAGTTCTCTTGGGATTTCTCCACATGTCTTGGGCTTGCTCCAGTTATCTTGGCCTTGCTCCAGTTGGACTTGTTCTAGTTGTCTTGGGCTTGCTCCAGTAGTCTTGGGCATGCTCCAGTCGTCTTGGACTTGCTCCACGTCTCTTGGGCTTGCTCCAGTTGTCTTGGGATTGCTCCAGTTGTTTTGGGCTTGCTCAAGTTGTCTTGGCCTAGCTCCAGCTGCCTTGGAATTGCTCCAGTTGTCTTGGCCTTGCTCCAGTTGTCTGGTCTTTCTCCAGTTGTTTTGGGGTTGCTCCAGCTGTCTTGGGCTTGCTCCAGTTGTCTTGGGTTGGCTCCAGTTGTCTTGGCCCTGCTCCTGTTGTGTTGGGATTGCTCCAGTTGTCTTGGCCATGCTCCAGTTGTCTTGGCCTTGCTCCAGTTGTTTTGGACTTGCTCCGGTCGTCTTGGGCTTGCTCCAGTTGTGTTGGGCTTCCTCCAGTTGTCTTGGGCTTGCTCCAGTTTTCTTGGGCTTCCTCTTGTTGTCTTGGCCTTGCTCCAGTTGCCTTGGACTTGCTCCAGTTGTCTTGGGCTTGCTCCAGTAGTCTTGGGCTTGCTCCAGTTTTCTTGGGCTTGCTCCAATTTTCTTGGGCTTGCCTCAGTTGTCCTGGGATTTCTCCCGTTGTCTTGGGCTTGCTACAGTTGTCTTGGCCTTGCTTCAATTGTCTTCGGTTTACTCCAGTTGTCTTGAGCTTGCTTCAGTGGTCTTGGGCTTGCTCCGGCTGTCTTGGGCTTGCTCCGGTTGTCTTGGCCTTGCTCCAGTTCTCTTGGGCTTGCTCCACTTGTCTTGGGCTTGCTCCAATTGTCTTGGGCTTGCTCCAGTTGTCTCGGACTTGCTCAATTTGGATTGGTTTTTCTCCAGTTGTCTTGGCCTTGATCCAGTAGTCTTGGGCTTGCTCCAGTTTTCGTGGGCTTTCTACAGTTGTCTTGGGCTTGCTCCAGTTGTATTGAGCTTTCTCCAGTTGCCTTGGGTTTGGTCCAGTTGTCTTTAAATGCTCCATTGATTTTGGCCTTGCTCCAGATGTATTGGGCTTGCTCCAGATGTCTTGGGCTTCCCTCAGTTGTCGTGGGCTTTCTCCCGTTGTCTTGGGCTTGATCCAGTTGTCTTGGGCTTGCTCCAGTTGTCTTGGGTTTTCTCCAGTTTTCTTGAGCTTGCTTGATTGGTCTTGGGCTTGCACCAAATGTCTTGGCCTTGCTCCAGTTCTCTTAGGCTTGCTCCAAGAGTCTTGGGCTTGCTCCAGTTGTCTTGAGCTTGCTCTAATTCTCTCGGACTTGCTCCAGTTGTCTTGGGCTTGCTCCAGTTGTCTTGGCCTTGCTCCAGTGGTCTTGGACATGCTCCACTTGTCTTGGGCTTGCTCCAGTTGTCTTGGCCTTGCTCCAGTTCTCTTAGGCTTGCTCCAAGAGTCTTGGGCTTGCTCCAGTTGTCTTGAGCTTGCTCTAATTCTCTCGGACTTGCTCCAGTTGTCTTGGGCTTGCTCCAGTTGTCTTGGCCTTGCTCCAGTGGTCTTGGACATGCTCCACTTCTCTTGGGCTTGCTCCAGTTGTCCTGGGCTTGCTCCACTTGTCTTGGCCTTGCTCCAGTTGTCTTGGGCTTGCTCCAGTTGTCTTGGCCTTGCTTCAGCTGTCTTGGCCTTGCTCCAGTTGTGTTGGCCTTGCTTCAGTTATCTTGGGCTTGCTCCAGTTGTCTTGGCCTTGCTCCAGTTGTCTTGGCTTTGCTCCAGTTGTCTTGGGCTTGCTCCATTTGTCTTGGGCTTGCTCCATATATCTTGGGCTTCCTCCATATGCCTTTGGCTTGCTCCAGTTGTCTTGGCCTTGCTCCAGTTGTCTTGGGCTAGCTCAAGTTGTCTTTGGCTTGCTCCAGTTGTCTTGGCCTTACTCCAGTTGTCGTGGGCTTGTTCCAGTTGTCTTGGCCATGCTCCAGTTGTATTGGCCTTGCCCCAGTTGTCTCTGACTTGCCCAGTTGTCTTGGGCTTGCCAGTTGTCTTGGGCTTGTTCCAGTTGTATTGGGTTTGCTCCAGTTGTTTTCGGCTTGCTCCAGTTGTCTTGGGATTGCTCCAGTTGTCTTAAACTTGCTCCAGTTATCTTGGACTTGCTCTTGTTGTCTTGGCCTTGCTCCAGTTGTCTTGGGCATGCTCCAGTCGTCTTGGACTTGCTCCACTTCTCTAGGGCTTACTCCAGTTGTCTTGGTCCCTCTCCACTTGTCTTGGGCTTGCTCCAGTTGTCTTGGCCTTGCTCCAGTTGGACTTGTTCCAGTTGTCTTGGGCTTGCTCCAGTAGAGTTGGGCATGCTCCAGTCGTCTTGGGCTTACTCCACGTCTGTTGGGCTTGCTCCAATTGTCTCGGGATTGCTCCAGTTGTCCTGGGCTTGCTCCAGTTGTCTTGGCCTTGCTTCAGTTGCCTTGGACTTGCTCCAGTTGTCTTGGGCTTGCTCCAGTAGAGTTGGGCATGCTCCAGTCGTCTTGGGCTTACTCCACGTCTGTTGGGCTTGCTCCAATTGTCTCGGGATTGCTCCAGTTGTCCTGGGCTTGCTCCAGTTGTCTTGGCCTTGCTTCAGTTGCCTTGGACTTGCTCCAGTTGTCTTGGCCTTGCTCCTGTTGTCCTGGTCTTTCTCCAGTTGTTTGGGGCTTGCTCCAGTTGTCCTGGGCTTGCTCCAGTTGTCTTGGGCTGGCTCCAGTTGTCTTGGCCTTACTCCAGTTGTGTTGGGCTTGCTCCAGTTGTCTTGGCCTTGCTCCAGTTGTCTTGGCCTTGCTCCAGTTGTTTTGGACTTGCTCCGGTCGTCTTGGGCTTGCTCCAATTGTCTTGGCCTTGCTCCAGTAGTCTTGGGCTTGCTCCAGTTGTCTTGGGCTTGCTCCAATTGTCTTGGCCTTGCTCCAGTTGCCTTGGACTTTCTCCAGTTGTCTTGGGCTTGCTCCAGTATTCTTGGGCTTGCTCCAGTTTTCTTGGGCTTTCTCCAGTTGCCTTGGGTTTACTCCAGTAGTCTTAAGCTTGCTCCATTTATTTTGGCCTTGTGCCAGTTGTGTTGGGCTTGCTCCAGTTGTCTTGGGCTTTTCTCAGTTCTCCTGGGATTTCTCCCGTAGTCTTGGGCTTGCTCCAGTTGTCTTGGGCTTGCTTCAGTTGTCTTGGGTTTTCTCCAGTTGACTTGGGCTTGCTTCAGTTGTCTTGGGTTTTCTCCAGCTATCTTGGGCTTGCTCCGGTTGTCTTGGCCTTGCTCCAGTCCTCTTGGGCTTACTCCACTTGTCTTGGGCTTGCTCCAGTTGTCTTGGTCTTGCTCCAGTTGTCTTGGACTTGCTCCAGTTGTCTTGGTCTTGCTCCAGTTCTCTTGGCCTTGCTCCAATTGTCTTAACCTTGCTCCAGTTTTCTCGAGCTTGTTGCAGTTGTCTGAGGCTTGCTCCAGTTGTCTTGGGCTTGCTCCAGTTGTCTTGGGCTTGCTCCAGTTGTCTTGGCCTTGCTCGAGGGGTCTTGTGCTTGCTCCAGTTGTCTTGGGCTTGCTCCAGTTGTCTTGGCCTTGCTTCAGCTGTCTTGGCCTTGCTCCAGTTGTCTTGGCCTTGCTCCAGTTATCTTGGACTTGCTCCAGGTGTCTTGGCCTTGCTCCAGTTCTCTTGGCTTTGCTCCAGTTGTCTCGGCCTTGCTCCAGTTGTCTTGGGCTTGCTCCATGTGTCCTGGGCTTGCTCCATATGCTTGGGCGTGCTCCAGTTGTCGTGGGCTTGCTCCAGTTGTCTTTGCCTTGATCCACTTGTCTTGGGCTTTCTCCAGTTGTCTTTGGCTTGTCCATGTGTATTGGGCTTGCTCCAGTTGTCTTTGCTTTGCTCCAGTTATCTTGGCCTTGCTGCAGTTGTCTTTCACTTGCTCCAGTTGTGTTGGCTTTGCTCCCGTTGTCTTGGGCTTGCTCTAGTTGTCTTGGACTTGCTCCGGTTGTCTTGGACTTGCTCCAGTTCATTTGGATTTGCTCCAGTTGTCTTGGGCTTGCTCCAGTTGTCTTGGGCTCACTCCAATTGTCTTGGGCTTGCTCCAGTGGTCTTGGGCTTGCCCTAGTTGTCTTGGCCTTGCTCCAGTTGCCTTAGTCTTGCTATTGTCTAACTGAGGCGCAACTAGGGCGCAACTAGGGTGCAACTAGGGCGCAAGTAGGGCGCACGTAGGAAGCAAGTAGGATGCAACTAAGGTACAACTAGGGCGCAACCAGGGTGAAGCTAGTGCCCAACTGAAGCGCAACTAGGATGCAACTAGGGCGCAACTAGGGCGCAACTAGGGCGCAACTAGGGTGCAAGTAGAGCGCAACAAGGACACAAGTAGGACGGAAGTAGGAAGCAAGTAGGGCGCAACTAGGACGGGCACAACTAGGGTACAAGTAGGGCGCAAGTAGGGCACAAGTAGGGCGCAACTAGGGTGCAACTAGGGTGCAACCAGGGTGCAATTAGGGCGCAAGTAGGGCACAAGTAGGACGCAACTAGGGCACAACTAGGGCGCAATTAGGGCGCAAGTAGGGAGCAAGTAGGACGCAACTAGGGTGCGACTAGGGGGCAACTAGGGCATANGCGAAGCTAGTGCCCAACTGAAGCGCAACTAAGACACAACTAGGGCGCAACTAGGGCGCAGCTAGGGCGCAACTAGGGTGCAAGTAGAGCGCAACAAGGACACAAGTAGGAAGCAAGTAGGGCACAACTAGGACGGGCACAACTAGGGTACAAGTAGGGCGCAAGTAGGGCACAAGTAGGGCGCAACTAGGGTGCAACTAGGGTGCAACCAGGGTGCAATTAGGGCGCAAGTAGGGCACAAGTAGGACGCAACTAGGGCACAACTAGGGCGCAATTAGGGCGCAAGTAGGGAGCAAGTAGGACGCAACTAGGGTGCGACTAGGGGGCAACTAGGGCATAAGTAGGGCACAAGTAGGGTGCAAGTAGGGTGCAAATAGGGCGCAACTACGGCACAACTATGGCCTAGCTAGTACCCAACTAGGGCGTAGCTAGGGCACAGCTAGGACGCAAGTAGGACGGAACTAGGACGCAAGTAGGGCGCAACTAGGGCGCAAGTAGGACGCAACTAGGACGCAACTAGGGCGCAACTAGGGTGCAACTAGGACGTAACTAGTGTCCGACTGAGGCGTAACTAGGGCGCAACTAGGGCGCAAGTAGGATGCAACCAGGACGCAAGTAGGGCACAACTAGGGTGCAACTAGGGTGCAACTCGGGCGCAAGTAGGGTGCAAGTAGGGTACAAGTAGGGCGCAAGTAGGCTGCAACTAGGGCGCAACTAGGGCACAACTAGGGCGCTTATAGGACCCAAGTAGGGCACAAGTAGGGCACAACTAGGGTAGAATTAGGGCGCAACTAGGATGCAAGTAGGGCGCAAGTAGGACGCAACTGGGGTGCATCTAGGGTGTAACTAGGGTGCAAGTAGGGCGCAAGTAGGGTGCAACTAGGACATACCTAGGGCGCAACTAGGGCGCAACTAGGGCGTAGCTAGTGTCCAACTGAGGCGCAACTAGGACGGAACTAGGGCGCAAGTTGGACTCAACTAGGGCGCAACTAGTACACAACTAGGGTGCAAGTAGGGCGCATGTAGGACGTAACTAGGGTGCAGCTAGGGCGCAACTAGGGCGCATCTATGGCGTAGCTTGTGCTAACCTGAGGCGCAACTAGGATGCAACTAAGTAGTAAGTAGGGCGCAACTAGGACACAACTAGGGCGCAGCAAGGGCGCAACTAGGGCGCAACTAGGGCGAAACTAGGGTGCAAGTAGGGCGTAAGTAGGACGCAAGTAGGGCACAAGTAGGGCTCAAGTAGGGTACAACTAGGACGCAACTAGGGCGCAAGTAGGGTGCAAGTCGGGTGCAACTAGGATGCAACTAGGGCGCAAGTAGGGTGCAAGTAGGGCGCAAGTAAGACGCAACTAGGACGCAACTAGGGCACAACTAGGGGACAACTAGGGCGCTTCTAGGGCGCAACTAGGACGTAGCTAGTGCCCAACTGAAGTGCAACTAGGGCACACCTAGGGCGCAACTAGGTTGCAACTAGGACACAAGTAGGGCGCAACTAGGGCGCACCTAGGACGCAACTAAGGCGTACCTAGTGCCCAACTGAGGTGCAACCAGGGTGCAACTAGGGTACAACTAGGACGCAACTAGGACGCAAGTAGGACACAACTAGGGCGCAAGTAGGGCGCAAGTAGGGCGCAACTAGGGCGAAACCAGGGCGCAACTAGGGCATAACTAGGGCGGAACTAGGGCATAACTAGGATGTAGCTAGTACCCAACTGAGGCGTAACTAGGGCGCAACTAGGGCGCAAGTTGGGTGCAACTAGGGGGCAAGTAGGGCGCGAGTAGGGCGCAAGTAGGGCGCAACTAGGGCGCCACTAGGGCGCAACCAGGATGCAAGTAGGGCGCAAGTAGGGCGCAACTAGGACGCAAGTGGGGCGCAACTAGGGTGCAAGTAGGGCGCAACTAGGGCGCAACTAGGGTACAACTAAGACGCAAGTAGGGCACAAATAGGACACAAGTAGGGCATAACTGAGTCGCAACTAGGGCGCAACTAGGGTGCAAGTAGGGCGGAAGTATGGCATAACAATGGCGTAACTATGGCGCAACTAGGGTGCAACTAGGACGCAAGTAGGACGCAAGTAGGACGCAACTAGGGCGCAACTAGGGCACAACTAGGGTGCAAGTAGGACGCAAGTAGGAGGCAACTAGGGTGCAACTAGGGCGCAACTAGGGTGCAAGTAGGGCGCAAGTAGGGTGCAACTAGGGCACAACTAGGACGCAAGTAGGACGAAAGTAGGGCGCAAGTAGGGCATAACTAGGGTGCAACTAGGGTGCAAGTAGGGCACGAGTAGGGTGCAACTAGGGTGCAAGTTGGATGCAACTAGGGTGTACCGTACTGTCCCTCTCTTTCGCTCACTTTTTCAAACCAAATTTTGTGTTTCTTACTTTCACCTAAAAAATTGCATTTTCAAATTATCGGGTTGGTCGCCCAGCCTTGTTTGGGATTAGGCATCGTGCATTGACTTTCGACCTTCGTGCAGGTCCAGGCGCTCTCCTCTTCTCTCAAACGCTCGAACCTTGCTTCGTGAAGTTCGAGCATTCGATGTCGCGACCTTGGTAGCCGTCAGATTTCATGTAGCTATCTGACGGCTGACCGCGCAACGTGGTTCAGGGCTCGATGCGAGCCCTGAACCGTGCCATTTGCCCCCGATTTCTATATTTGGTAAGGAAGCATACTGCAAGGACATCGATCAAACAAGCCGGGAGTAAACCTTACATCAAACTAGTAATAATATGGATGATACATGGGCGAATTAGAATAATTAGTTTGCATGAAAGTGAGATCCAGTACGGTAACTAGGACGCAACAAGGGTGCAACTAGGGCGCAACTAGGGTGCAAGTAGGACGAGAGTAGGACGCAACTATGGCGCAACCAGGGCACAATTAGGGCGCAAGTAGGGCATAAGTAGGGCGTATGTAGGGTGCAACCAGGGCGTAACTATGAGGCAACTAGGACGCAAGTAGGGCGCAAGTAGGACGCAAGTAGGGTACATCTAGGGCGCAACTAGGGCGCAACTAGGACGCAAGTAGTGCGCAAGTAGGGCGCAACTAGGACGCAACTAGGGTTCAAGTAGGGAGAAAGTAGGGAGCAAGTAGGGAGCAAGTAGGGTGCAACTAGGGCGCAACTAGGACGCAAGTAGGGCCCAAGTAGGACGCAATAATTAATTTTGCTTCTTGATCTCTTTGTAATTCTTCTTCTTTTTTAATTTCTATTCAGTTTGCTATTTTTTGTCAATTACTATCATTAAAGAAAAGTATAAGTAGGGTGCAAATAGGGCGCAAGTAGGGCACAACTAGGATGTAACTAGGCACAACTAGGGTGCAAGTAGGGTGCAAGTAGGGCGCAACTAGGGCGCAACTAGGGCGCAACTAGGACGCAACTAGGGCATAACTAGGGTGCAAGTAGGGCGCAAGTAGGACGCAAGTAGGAAAAAACTAGTACGGCACAAGGGTGTAACTAGGGTGCAAGTAGGGTGCAAGTAGGACGCAAGTACGGTGTAACTAGGGTACAACTAGGGCGTTACTAAGGCGCAAGCAGGGCGCATGTAGGGCGCAACTAGGGTGTAACTAGGGCGCAACTAGGGTGCAACTAGGGTGCAAGTAGGGCACAAGTAGGGCGCAACTAGGTTGCAACTAGGGCACAAGTAGGGCGCAAGTTGGGTACAAGTAGGACGCAACTAGGACGTAGCTAGGGCGTAACTAGGGCACAAATAGGGTGCAAGTAGGGTGCAAGTAGGGCGCAACTAGGGTCCAAGCAGGGCGCAACTAGGGCGCAACTAGGGCGTAATTAGTGCTCAACTGAGGTGCAACTTGGGCGCAAGCCGGGCGCAATTAGGACGCAAGTGGGACGCAAGTAGGGCGCAGCTCGGGTACAACTAGGGTGCAACTAGGGCATAAGTAGGACGTAGCTAATGCCCAACTGAGGCTCAACTAGGATGCAACTAGGGCCAAGTAGGGCGCAACTAGGATGCAACTAGGACGTAACTAGGGTTAAAGGCACAACTAGGGCGCAAGTAGGGCGCAAGTAGGGCGCAACTAGGGCACAACTCGGGCGTAGCTAGTGTCCAACTGAGGCGCAACTAGGGCGCAACTAGGGCACAAGTAGGGCGCAAGTAGGGCGCAAATAGGGCGCAACTAGGACGCAGCTAGGGCGCAACTAGGGTGCAACTAGGGCGCAAGTAGGGTGCAAGTAGGGGGCAAGTAGGACGTAACAATGGCGTAACTAGGGTACAACTAGGGCGCAAATAGGGCCAAGTAGGACGCAAGTAGGGCACAACTAGGGTGCAACTAGGGCGCAACTAGGATGTAAGTAGGGCGCAAGTAGGACGTAACTGGGACGCAACTAGGGCACAATTAGGGTACAAGTAGGACGCAAGTAGGGCGCAACCAGGGAACACGTAGGATGCAATAAGGGCGCAACTAGGGCATAACTAGTGCCCAACTGAGGTGCAACTAGGGCGCAACTAGGGCGCAAGTCGGGCTCAACTAGGGCGCAAGTAGGACGCAACTAGGACGCAAGTAGTACGCATGTAGGACGTAAGTAGGGCGGAACTAAGGGTGCAACTAGGACGAAACTAGGGTGCAAGTAGGGAGCAAGTATGGCGTAACTAGGGTGCAATTATGGTGTAACTAGGGTGCAACTAGGGCGTAGCTAGTGTCCAACTGAGACGCAACTAGGGCGCAACTAGGGTGCAACTAGGGCGTAAGTATGGCACAAGTAGGATGCAAATAGGGCGCAACTAGGGCACAACTAGGGCACAAGTAGGGCGCAACTAGGCCGCAAGTAGGGCATAACTAGGGCGCAAGTAGGGCTCAACTAGGGTACAACTAGGGCGCAACTAGGGCATAGCTAGTACTTAACTGAGGCGCAACTAGGGCGCAACTAGGGTGCAAGTAGGGCGTAACTAGGGCGCAAGTGGGGTGTAACCAGGGCACAACTAGGGCGTGACTAGGGCGCAACTAGGATGCAAGTAGGGCGTAAAATTGGCACAAGTTGGGCGCAACTAGGGCGCAACTAGGATGCAAGTAGGGCGCAAGTAGGGCGCAAATAGGGTGCAAGAAGGGCGCAAGTAGGGTGTAACTAGGGCGTAACTAGGACTCGCTCCAGTTTTCTTGGCCTTGCTCCAGTTGCCTCAGTCTTGCTCCAGTTGTCTTGGTCTTGCTCCAGTTTCCTTGGCCTTTCTCCAGTTGTCTTGGACTTGCTCCAGATGTCTTGGCCTTTCTCCAGTTGTCTTGGGCTTGCTCCAGTTTTCTTGCCCTTGCTCCTGTTGTTTTGGCCTTGCTCCAGTTGTCTTGGGCTTGCTCGAGGTATCTTGGGATCGCTCGAGTTGTCTTGGGCTTGCTACAGTTGTCTTGGCCTTGTTCCAGATGTCTTGGCCTTGCTCCAGTTGTCTTGGGCTTGCTCCAGTTGTCTTGGGATTGTTACAGTTGTCTTGTGCTTGCTCCAGTTTTCTTGGACTTGCTCCAGTTGTCTTGGCCTTGCTCCAGTTCTTTGGGCTTGCTCCACTTGTCTTCGGCTTGTTCCAGTTGACTTTGGGTTGCCCCAGTTGTCTTGGACCTGCTCCAGTTGTTTATTGGGCTTGGTCCAGTTTTCTTGGGCTCTTTCCAGTTGCCTTGAGCTTGCTAAGGTTGTTTATTGGGCTTGCTCCAGTTTTCTTGCGCTTGTTCCAGTTGTCTTCGGTTTGCTCTACTTGTTTTGGAATTGCTCCAGTTGTCTTGGGCTTGCTCCAGTTGTCTTGGACTTGCTCCCGTTATCTTGGGCTTGCTCCATTTGTCCGGGCCTTGCTCCAGTTTTCTTGGGCTTGCTCCAGTTGTCTTGGGATTGCTGCAGTTTTCTTGGGCTTGCTCCAGTTGTATTGGGCTTGCTCCAGTTGCCTTGGGTTTGCTCCAGTTTTCTTGGCCTTGCTCCAGTTAACTTGGACTTTCTCCTGTTGTCTTCGGCTTGCTCAAGTTGTCCTGTGCATGCTCCAGTTGTCTTGGTCTTGGTCCAATTGACTTTGGCTTGCTCCAGTTGTCTTGGCCTTGCTCCAGTTGTCTTGGCATTGCTCCAGTTGCCTTGGCCTTTCTCCAGTTGTCCTGGCCTTGCTCCAGATATTTTGGGCTTGCTCCAGTTGTCTTGGCCTTGCTCCAGTTGTCTTGGGCTTGCTCCAGTTGTCTTGGCCTTGCTCCAAATGTCTTGGCCTTGCACCAGTTAGCTTGGGCTTACTCCAGTTGTCTTAACATTGCTCCAGTTGTCTTGGGCTTGCTCTAGTTGTCTTAGGCTATCTCCAGTTGTCTTGGGATTGCTTCACTTGTCAGGGGCCCGCTCCAGTTGTCTTGGGCTTGCTCAAGTTGTCTTGACCTTGCTCTAGTTGTCTTGGGTTTGCTCCAGTTGTCTTGGGCTTACTCCAGTTGTCTTGGGCTTGCTCCAGTTTTCTTGGGATTTCTCCTGTTGCCTTGGGTTTGCTTCAGTTTTCTTAAGCTTGCTCCAGTTGTTTTGGCCTTGCTCCAGTTGTATTGGGCTTGGTCCAGTTGTCTTGGGCTTGCTCCAGTTGTCTTGGGCTTTCTCCTGTTGTCTTGGGCTTGCTCCAGTTGTCTTGGCCTTGCTCCAGGTGTCTTGGGCTATCTCCAGTTGTCTTGGGCTAGCTCCAATTTTCTTGGCCTTGCTCCAGTTGTCTTGGACTTGCTCCAGTTGTCTTGGGTTTTCTTCAGTTGTCTTGGGCTTGCTCCAGTTGTCTTGGGTTTGCTCCAGTTGTATTGGGCTTGCTTCACTTGTATTGGCCCTGTTTCAGTTGTCTTGGGCTTGCTCCGGTTTTCTTGGCCTTGCTCCAGATCTCTTGGGCTTGCTCCACTTGTCTTAGGCTTGCTCCAGTTTTCTTGGGCTTGCTCTAGCTGTCTTGGACTTGCTCCAGTTGTCTTGAGCTTGCTCCAGTTGTCTCTGGCTTGCTACAGTTGTCTTGGGCTTGCTTCATTTCTCTTAGGCTTGCTCCCGTTGTCTTGGTCTTGCTCCAGTTGTCCTCGGCTTGCGCCAGTTGTCTTGGGCTTGCTCCACTTGTCTTGGGCTTGCTCCAGTTGTCTTGGGCTTGCTCCTGTCGTCTTGGGATTACTCCTGTTGTCTTGGACTTGCTCCAGTTGTCTTGGGCACGCTCCAGTTGTCTTGGACTTGCTCCAGTTGTCTTGGGCTTGCTCCAGTTGTCTTGAGTTTGCTCTAGTTGTCTTGGCCTTGCTCAAGTTGTCTTGGACTTGCTCCACTTGTCCTGGCCTTTCTCCAGTTGTTTTGGGCTTGCTTCAGTTTTTTTGGCCTTGCCTTAGTTGTCTTGGACTTGCTCCAGTCTTCTTGGGCTTGCTCCAGTTCTCTTTGACTTGCTCCAGTTGTCTTGGGCTTGCTTCATTTGTCTTGGGCTTGCTCCAGTTGTCTTGGCGTTGCTCCAGTTGTCTTTGCCTTCCTCCAGCTGTCTTGGGATTGCTCCAGCTGTCCTGGGCTTCCTCCAGTTGCCTTTGGCTTGCTCCTGTTGTCTTGGACTTGCTCTAGTTGTCTTGGGCTTGCTCCAGTAGTCTTGGGCTTGCTCCAGTTTTCTTGGGCTTGCTCCAATTGTCCTGAGCTTGCTCCAGTTTTCTTGGGCTTGCTCCTGTTGTCTTGGGCTTGCTCCAGTTGTCTTTGGCTTGCTCCTGTTGTCTTGGACTTGCTCTAGTTGTCTTGGGCTTGCTCCAGTAGTCTTGGGCTTGCTCCAGTTTTCTTGGGCTTGCTCCAATTGTCCTGAGCTTGCTCCAGTTTTCTTGGGCTTTCTCCTGTTGCCCTGGGTTTGCTCCAGTTGTCTTTAGCTTGCTCCAGTTCTTTTTGCCTTGCTCCAGTTGTATTGGGCTTGCTCCAGTTGTATTGGGATTGCTCCAATTGTCCTGGGCTTTCTCCAGTTGTCTTGGACTATCTCCAGTTTTCTAGAACTTTCTCCAGTTGTCTTGGCCTTGCTCCAGTTGTATTGGGCTAGCTCCAGTCGTCTTGGGCTAGCTCCAGTTTTCTTGGCCTTGCTCCATTTGTCTTGTACTTTCTCTAGTTGTCTTGGGTTTGCTCCAGTTGTCTTGGGCTTGCTCCAGTTGTCTTGGGCTTGCTTCACTTGTCTTAGGCTTGCTTCAGTTGTCTTGAGCTTGCTCCACTTGTCTTGGACTTGCTCCAGTTGTCTAGGGCTTGCTCCAGTTGTCTTGGCCTTGTTCCTGTTGTCTTGGCCTTGCTCCAGTTGTCTTGAGCTTGCTCCAGTTGTCTTGGGCTTGCTCCAGTTGTCTTGGCCGTGCTCCAGTTGTCTTGGGCTTGATCCAGTTGTCGTGGGCTTGCTCCAGTTGTCTTGGCCATGCTCCAGTTGTCTTGGGCTTGTTCCAGTTGTCTTAGTCTATCTCCAGTTGTCTTCGGCTCGCTCCAACTATTTTGGGCCTGCTCCAATTGTGTTGGGCTTGCTCGAGTTTTCTTGACCTTGGTCCAGCTGTCTTGGGTTTCCTCCAGTTTTCTTGGGCTTGCTCCAGTTGTCTTGGGCTTGCTGCAGTTGTCTTGGGCTTGCTCCAGTTTTCTTGGGGCTTCTCTAGTTGTCTTGGCCTTGCTCCAGTTGTCTTGGGCTTGCTCCAGTTGTCTTGAGCTTGCTCCAGTTGTCTTGGGCTTGCTCCAGTTGTCTTGGGCTTACACCAGTTGTCCTGGGCCTGCTCCAGTTGTCTTGGGCTTGCTCCAGCTGTCTTGGGCTTGCTCCAGTTGTCTTGGACTTGCTCCAAATAACTTGGGTTTTCTCTAGTTGCCTTGGGTTTGCTCCAGTTGTCGTAAGCTTGCTCTACTTGTTTTGGCCTTGCTCCAGTTGTATTGGACTTGATCCAGTTTTCTTGGGCTTGCTTCAGTTGTCCTGGGCTTTCTCCCGGTGTCCCGGGCTNGTCTTGGGCTTACACCAGTTGTCCTGGGCCTGCTCCAGTTGTCTTGGGCTTGCTCCAGCTGTCTTGGGCTTGCTCCAGTTGTCTTGGACTTGCTCCAAATAACTTGGGTTTTCTCTAGTTGCCTTGGGTTTGCTCCAGTTGTCGTAAGCTTGCTCTACTTGTTTTGGCCTTGCTCCAGTTGTATTGGACTTGATCCAGTTTTCTTGGGCTTGCTTCAGTTGTCCTGGGCTTTCTCCCGGTGTCCCGGGCTTGCTCCAGTTGTCTTGGGCTTGCTCCAGTTGCCTTGGGTTTTCTCCAATTGTCTTGGTCTTGCTTCAGTTGTCTTGGGCTTGCTCTAATTGTCTTTGACTTGCTCCAGTTGTCTTGGCCTTGCTCCAGTTCTCTTGGGCTTGCTCCACTTGTCTTGGGCTTGCTCCAGTTGTCTTGGGCTTGCTCCGGTATTTCAGACTTAGTCCAGTTGTCTTGGGCTTGCTCCAGTTTTCCTGGCCTTGGTCCAGTTGTCTCAATCTTGCTCCAGTTGTCTTGAGCTTGCTCCAGTTGTCTTGGCCATGCTCCAGTTGTCTTGGGTTGGCTCGAGTTGTCTTGGGCTTGCTCCAGTTGTCTTGGGCTTGATTCAGTTGTCTTGGCCTTGCTTCAGTTGTCTTGGCCTTGCTCCAGGTTTCTTGGCATTGCTCCAATTATCTTGGTCTTGCTCTTGTTGACTTGGCCTTGCTCCATTTGTCTTGGCCTTGCTCCCGTTGTCTTTGCCTTGTTCCAGTTGTCTTGGGATTGGTTCAGTTGTCTTGGACTTGCTCAAGTTGTTTTGGCCTTGCTCTAGTTGTCGTGGGCTTGCTCCAGTTGTCTTGAGCTTGCTCAAGTTGTCTTGGGTTTGCTCCAGTTGTCTTGGGCTTGCTCCAGTTGTCTTGGGCTTGCTCCAGTTGTATTGGGCTTGCTCCAGTTATCGTGGGCTTGCTCCAGTTGTCTTGCGCTTGCTCCAGTTGTCTTGGGCTTGCTTCAGTTGTCCCTGCCTAGATCCAGTTGTCTTGGACTTGCTCTAGTTGTCTTGGAATTGCTTTAGTTGGCTTGGCCTTGCTCCAGTTGTCTTGGCCTTGCTGCAGTTGTCTTGGCCTTAGTCCAGTTGTCTTGGGCTTGCTGCAGTTGTCTTGGGCTTTTTCCTGTTGTCTTAGCCTTGCTCCACTTGTTTTGGCCTTGCTCCTGTTGTCTTCGGCTTGCTCCAGTTGTCTTGGGTTTCCTCCAGTTGTTTTAGGCTTGCTCCAGTTTTCTTGGACTTTCTCTAGTTGTCTTGGACTTGCTCCAGGTGTCTTGGGCTTGCTTCAGTTGTCTTGGGCTTGGTCCACTTGTCTTGGGCTTGCTCCAGTTGTCTTGGGCTTGCTTCAGTCTTCTTGGGCTTGCTCCAGCTGTCTTCGCCTTGCTCCACTTGTCTTTGCCTTGCTCCTCTTGTCTTAGGGCTTGCTCGAGTTATCTTGGTCTTGCTCCAGTTGTCTTGAGCTTGCTCCAGTTGTCTTGGTGTTGCTCCAGTTTTCTTGGCCTTGCTCCAGTTTTCTTGAGTTTGCTCAAGTTGTCTTGGGCTTTCTCCAGTTGTTCTGGGCTTGCTCCAGTTGTTTTGAGCTTGCTCCAGTTGTATTTGGCTTGCTTCAGTTGTCTTGGCCTTACTCCAGTTGTCTTGGGCTTGCTCCAGTTGTCTTGAACTTGCTCCAATTGTATTGGGCTTGCTCCAGTTGTCTCGGGCTTGCTCCAGATGTCCTGGGCTTGCTCCAGATGTCTTGGACTTACCCCAGTTGTCTTGGCGTTGCTCCAGTTGCATTAGTCTTGCTCCAGTTGTCTTGGGATTTCTCCAGTTGTCTTGGCCTTGCTCCAGTTGTCTTGCAGTTGCTCCAGTTATCTTGGTCGTGCTACAGTTGTCTTGGACTTGCTCCAGTTGGCTTGGGCTTGCTCCAGTTGTCTTGGCCTTAATCCTGTTGTCTTGGGCTTGCTCCAGTTGTCTTAAGCTTGCTCCATTTGTCTTGGCCTTGCTCCAATTGTCTTGGTCTTTCTCCAGTTGTTTTGGGCTTGCTCCACTTGTCTTGGGCTTGCTCCAGTTATCTTGAACTTACTCGAGTTGTCTTGGCCCTGCTCCAGTTGTCTTGGGCTTGCTCCTGTTGTCTTTGCCTTGCTCCAGTTATCTTGGTATTGCTCCAGTTTTTTCTGAATTGCTCTGGTTTTATCGGGCTTGCTCCAGTTGTCTTGGGATTGCTACAGTTGTGTTGGGCTTGCTCCAGTTGCCTTAGGCTTGCTCCAGTTGTCTTGGCCTTGCTCCAGGTGTCTTGGAATTTCTCCAGTTGTCTTGGCCTTCCTCCAGTAGTCTTGGGCTTGCTCCAGTTCTTTTGGGCTTGCTCCAGTTGTCTTGGGCTTGCTCCAGTTGTCTTCGTTTTTCTCCAGTTGCTTTGGGTTTGATCCAGTTGTATTAAGCTTGCTCCAGTTGTTTTGGCCTTGCTATAGCCGTATTGGCTTGCTCCAGTTGTCTTGGGCTTGCTTCAGTTGTTTTGGGCTTCCTCTATTGTCTTGGGCTTGCTCCGGTTTTCTTGATCTTGCTCCAGTTCACTTGGACTTGCTCCACTTGTCTTGGGCTTCTACAGTTGTTTTTGGCTTGCTCCAGTTGTCTCGGACTTGCTCCAGTTGCCTTGGGCTTGTTCCACTTATCTTGGCCTTGCTCCAGTTGTCTAAACCTCGCTCCAGTTGTCTTGAGCTTGCTCCAGTTGTCTTCGGCTTGCTCCAGTTGTCTTGGGCTTGCTCCTTTTGTCTTGGGCTTGCTCCAGATGACTTGGCCTTGCTTCAGTTGTCTTGGGCTTGCTCCAGTTGTCTTGGGCTTGCTCCAGTTTTCTTGGGCTTGCTTCACTTGTCTTGGCCTTGCTTCAGTTGTCTTGACCTTGCTCCAGTTGTCTTGGCCTTGTTCCAGTTGTCTTGGCCTTTCTCCCATTTTCTTGGCCTTGCTCCAGTTGTCTTGGGGCTTGCTCCAGTTGTCTTGGGCTTGCTCCAGTTGCCTTGGGCTTGCTCCAGTTGTCTTGGTCTTGTTCCAGTTGCCTTGGCCTTGCTTCACTTGTGTTGGGCTTGCTCCAGTTGGTTTGGACTTGCTCCAGTTGTCTTGGGCTTGCTCCAGTTGCCTTGGGCTTGCTCCAGTTGTCTTGGTCTTGTTCCAGTTGCCTTGGCCTTGCTTCAGTTGTCTTGGGCTTGCTCCAGTTGTCTTGGGCTTGCTCCAGTTGTCTTGGAATTGCTCCAGTTGTCTTGGGCTTGCTCCAGTTGTCTTGGGCTTGCTCCAGTTGTCTTGAGCTTGCTCCAGTTGTCTTGGGCTTGCTCCAGTTGACTTGGGCTTGCTCCAGTTGTCTCGGTCTTGTTCCAGTTGCCTTGGCCTTGCTTCACATGTGTTGGGCTTGCTCCAGTTGGTTTGGACTTGCTCCAGTTGTCTTGGGCTTGCTCCAGTTGTCATGGTTTTGCTCCAGTTGTCTTGGCCTTGCTCTAATTGTCATGGGCTTGCTCCAGTTGTCTTGGCCTTGCTCCAGTTGTCTTAGGCTTACTCCAGTTGTCTTGGCCTTGCTCCGGTTGTCTTGGCCTTGCTCCAGTCGTCTTGGGCTTGCTCCAGTTGTCTTGGCCTTGCTCGTGTTGTCTTGTACTTGCACCAGTTGTCTTGGGCTTGCTCCAGTTGTCCTGGGCTTGCTCCAGTTTTCTTGGCCTTTCTCCAGTTGTCTTGGGCTTGCTCCAGTTTTCTTGGGCTTACTCCAGTTGTCTTGGGCTTACTCCAGTTGTCTTGGCTTTGCTCCAGTTGTTGTCTTGGCCTTGCTCCAGTTGTCTTGGAATTGCTCCAGTTGTCTTGGCCTTGCTCCAGTTGTCTTGGGCTTACTCCAGTTGTCTTGGCTTTGCTCCAGTTGTTGTCTTGGCCTTGCTCCAGTTGTCTTGGAATTGCTCCAGTTGTCTTGGCCTTGCTCCAGTTGTCTTGGGCTTGCTCCAGTTGTCTTGGCCTTGCTCCTGTCATCTTGGCCTGGCTCCAGTTGTCTTGGGCTTGGTCCAGTTGTGTTGGCCTTGTCCCAGTCGTCTTGGGCTTGCTCCAGTTGTCTAGGGCTTGCTCTACGTGTCCTGGGTTTGCTCCAGTTGTTTTAAGCTTGCTCGAGTTGTCTTAGGATTGCTCCAGTTGTCTTGGACTTGCTCCAGTTATCTTGGACTTGCTTCAGTTGTCTTGGCCTTGCTCCAGTTGTCTTGGGCATGATCTACTCGTTTTGGGCTTGGTCCACTTCTCTTGGGCTTGCTCCAGTTGTCTTCGGCTTGCTCCACTTGTCTTGGGCTTGCTCGAGTTATCTTGGCCTTGCTTCAGTTACCTTGGACTTGCTCCAGCTGTCTTGGCCTTGTTCCAGTTGTCTTGGTATTTCTCCAATTTGTTTGGGCTTGCTCCAGTCGTCTTGGGCTTGCTCCAGTTGTCTTGGGCTTGCTCCAGTTGTCTTGGGCTTGCTCCAAGTGCCTTGGCCCTGCTTCAGTTGCCTTGGACTTGCTCCAGTTGTATTTGCCTTGCTCCAGATGTCTTGGTCTTTCACCAGTTGTTTTGGACCTGCTCCGGTTGTCTCGGCTTGCTCCAGTTGAATTGGGCTTGCTCCAATTGTCTTAAGCTTGCTCCAGTTGTCATGGGCTTGCTCCAGTTGTCTTGGCCTTTCTTCAGTTGCCTTAGACTTGCTCCAGTTATGTTGGGCTTGCTCCGGTAGTCTTGGGCTTGCTCCTGTTGTCATGGGCTTGCTCCAGTTGTCTTGGGCTTGCTCCAGTTATCTTGGGCTTGATCCAGTTGTCTTGGCCTTGCTTCAGTTGTCTTGGCCTTGCTTTAGTTGTCTTGGCCTTGCTCCAGTTATCTTGGTCTTGCTCTTGTTGTCTTGGCCTTGCTCCAGTTGTCTTGGCCTTGCTCCCGTTGTCTTGGCCTTGCTCCAGTTGTTTTGGGATTGCTTCAGTTATCTTGGACTTGCTCCAGTTGTTTTGGCCTTGCTCTAGTTGTCTTGGGCTTGCTCCAGTTGTCTTGGGTTTGCTCAAGTTGTCTAAGGCTTGCTCCAGTTGTCTTGTGCTTGCTCCAGTTATCTTGGGCTTGCTCAAGTTGTCTTGGGCTTGCTCCAGTAGTCTTGGGCTTGCTTCAGTTGTCCTCGCCTAGCCCCAGTTATCTTGGACTTGCTCTAGTTGTACTGGAATTGCTTCAGTTGTCTTGGCCTTGCTCCAGTTGTCTTGGCCTTAATTCAGTTGTCTTGGGCTTGCTCAAGTTGTCTTGTGCTTTCTCCAGTTGTCGTGGCCTTGCTCCACCTGTTTTGGCCTTGCTCCAGTTGTCTTCGGCTTGCTCCAGTTGTCTTAGGCTTGTTCCGGTTTTCTTGGGCTTGCTCTAGTTGTCTTGGACGTGCTCCAGGTGTCCTGGGCTTGCTTCATTTGTCTTGGCCTTGCTCCAGTTGTCTTGGGCTTGCTCCAGGTGTCTTGGGCTTGCTTCAGTTGTCTTGGGCGTTCTCCAGCTGTCTTCGCCTTGCTCCAGTTGTCTTTGCCTTGCTCCTGTTGTCTTGGGCTTGCTCCAGTTGCCTTGGCCTTGCTCCAGTTGTCTTGGCCTTGCTCCAGTTGTCTTGAGCTTGCTGAAGTTTTCTTGGGCTTGCTCCAGTTGTCCTGGGCTTGCTCCCGTTGTTTTGAGCTTGCTCCAGTTGTATTTGGCTTGCTCCAGTTGTCTTGGCCTTACTCCAGGTGTCTTGGCGTTGCTCCTGTTTTCTTGGGCTTGGTCCAGTTGTCTTGACCTTGCTCCAGTTGTAATGATCTTGCTACCGTTGTCTTGGACTTTCTCCAGTTGTCTTGGGCTTGCTCCAGTTTTCTTGGGCTTTCTCCAGTTGTTGTGCGCCTCCTCCAGATGTCCTGGGCTTGCTCCAGTTGTCTTGGGCTTTCTCCTGTTGTCTTGGAGTTGCTCCAGTTGCATTAGTCTTGCTCCAATTGTCTTGGGCTTGCTTCAGTTGTCTTGGCCTTGGTCCAGTTGTCTTGGATTGGCTCCAGTTATCTTGGCCTTGCTCCAGTTGTCTTGGACTTGCTCCAGTTGTCTTGGACTTGCTCCAGTTGTCTTGGCCTTGATCATGTTGTCTTGGGCTTGCTCCAGTTGTCTTAAGCTTGCTCCAGTTGTCTTGGTCTTTCTCCAGTTGTTTTGGGCTTGCTCCACTTGTCTTGGTCTTGCTCCAGTTTTCTTGAGCTTACTCGTGTTGTCTTTTCCCTGCTCCAGTTGTCTTGGTCTTGCTCCAGTTGTTTCTGACTTGCTCTGGTTGTATCGGGCTTGCTCCAGTTGTATTGTGATTGCTACAGTTGTCTTGGGCTTGCTCCATTTTCCTTGGGTTTGCTCCAGTTGTCTT
This sequence comes from Penium margaritaceum, assembly GCA_023375785.1. NCBI lineage: Eukaryota > Viridiplantae > Streptophyta > Zygnematophyceae > Desmidiales > Peniaceae > Penium > Penium margaritaceum. The sequence continues at coordinate 126,928 of SZWC01001352.1, forward strand.
GGACTTGCTCCAGTTGTCTTGGGCTTGCTCTAGTAGTCTTGGGATTGCTCCAGTTTTCTTGGGCTTGCTCCAGTTGTCTTGGGCTTGCTCTAGTTGTCTTGGGTTTTCTCCAGTTGCTTTGGGTTTGATCTAGTTGTCTTAAGCTTGCTCCAGTTGTTTTGGCCTTGCTCCAGTTGTATTGGTCTTGCTCCACTTGTCTTGGGCTTGCTTCAGTTGTTTTGGGTTTGCTCCGATTGTCTTGGGCTTGCTCCGGTTTTCTTGATCCTTCTCCAGTTAACTTGGGCTTGCTCCAGTTGTTTTGGGATTGAACCAGTTGTCTCGGAATTTCTCCAGTTGTCTTGGGCTTGCTCCACTTATCTTGGCCTTGCTCCAGTTGTCTTAACCTTGCTCCAGTTGTCTTGAGCTTGCTCCAGTTGTCTTCGGCTTGCTCCAGCTGTCTTGGGCTTGCTCCTTTTGTCTTGGGCTTGCTCCTGATTTCTTGGCCTTGCTCCAGTTTTCATGGGCTTGCTCCAGTTGTCTTGGGCTTGCTCGAGTTGTCTTGGGCTTGCTCCAGTTGTCTTGGGGTTGCTCCACTTGTCTTGGCCTTGCTTCAGTTGTCTTGGCCTTGCTCCAGTTGTCTTGGCCTTGTTCCAGTTGTCTTGGC
>SZWC01001352.1:132983-154836 GCA_023375785.1 Penium margaritaceum
GGCACCATCGAACTCAACCAAACCAAATACATCGGTGAGGTACTGAAGCGCTACCACATGGAAGACTGCAAACCTGTCAGCACCCCAATGACGACCGATACGAAGCTGAAGGCCTCCATGTCGCCAAGCAACGAAGCAGAACAAAGGGAGATGCAAGACATCCCCTACCAGTCCGCCGTGGGTAGCATCATGTACGCCATGGTAGGGACTCGTCCCGACATCTGCTATGCTGTGGGACAAGTGAGCAGATTCGTGGCCAACCCTGGGCCACAACATTGGCAGGCAGTCAAGCGCATCTTGCGCTACCTGCAGAAGACACGTCACATGGGCCTCATCCTTGGAGGCCAAGAAGGAACGGAACCCCTTCGCCTGAAGTGCTACACCGATACTGACTGGGGAGGAAACCTCGACGACAGGAAATCCACCTCTGGATACGTGTGCATGTTGAATGGTGCTGCCATCTCATGGGCCAGCAGGAAGCAGGATTGTGTTTCTGTGTCCACGGCTGAGGCAGAGTATGTTGCTCTGTCTGAGTTGTGCAAAGAGACCCAGTGGCTGCGCAGCCTCCTTGGCGAAATGACAGTACCACAGAAGGATGCCACGGTCGTACACGTGGACAACATGAGTGCCATATCAATGGCTGAAGACGAGATCATCTCCCGGCGAACGAAGCACATCGACATACGTTACCACTACTCACGTGACCTGGTCATGAAGAACGTGGTGGACTTGCAGCACTGCGGAACAAAGAGCATGCTTGCCGACTGCATGACCAAGCCGCTGGAGAGCGACTTGCACTACGCAGGCATTCGTGGATTCGGCATGAGGAGTGCGGCAGAGGAAGGGTGAGCCCCAAGGTATTGATGGAGCCCTGTAAGCGCCAGATGGACAGAGGTGCAAGGGAGAGATTTGTTGAAATAATATGTACCTTGTCCACTGCCTAGCTGGCTAGCTACACATACAGACAAGGCATGCACTGCTCTGTGGAGTACGTCCCCTTGGTCTGTTCTGAGATGGGCCAAAAATGCACTGCCCATAATGGGTATGTCCCCTGTGGCTCATCATAGGAACCATAACTTTTTGGCATGGTTGAATAGGCACTGGAGTCTCAAGCGAGAGATCGCGGGTTCAGACCCCGCGACGGCCACAATTTTCTTTGTGGCCAAAACTGGGACAGGAAGCTTCTATGAAGCTTACTAAAAGCCTGGCTTGAGGATGACACTTGGCGGTCTAAGGACGCGCCAAGTAGGATTGTAGGTTGAGGTTGGCTCCAGTGGAGCCACTAGAAGCAGAAGCTTTAGCAAAGCTCTGCAAGTATAAAAGCCTGTACCTTGCATGCATCCATTTACAGTTCTTGCCTTTGAGACTCCTCACAGAGTGTCCAACCAAAGGTAGACACTAAAGACCAACATGAAGACTTCATGAGGTTGCAAACCAAACGAACCTAAAGTGTGGATCCCTCGTTCGAGGGTGATATGTTATCTTGGTTGCAATACCAAGAGCGGTTGGCAGCCTCCCATGTCGGGACCCGTTTTCTAGACCATTGCTATCCGGCGCATTGAAAAAGGGTTATGGGCTCACACTTCTGGTTCTAAGGCACGCTTCCAGGACCGACTAGCGCGTGGTCTTGCAGGGCGCACAGGTACAACAGGGACACGACCTTCGGACGGCTCCATCTGCTCCATCGGCTCCATCGGCTTCTTCAGGTAGGGTGTGCGCACGTGGCGGACTAGGGGACGAGGAACAGCTCTGTCCATGTTGGACACGACCCTCGAGCCCCAACGGGATTAAGCTCTACCCCTTTTTAGAAGGTGGTACGACCCCGAGTCTGTTCTCTCACGATGGCACCATCGCCTTAGGCGATCATCGGCTGGAGGGGTATGCAACGGAACCAACTGCACCTTTGACAACGGTCGCAGTCAGCAGCCTCATCAGCCTCATCCGCCTCAACGAAGCAGAGTAGCAGCGAAGCAGAGAAGACGAGCAACCGCCAAAAATGGCGGATCCGACTCCAGCCCGCCTTGAGGCGGGTATGTCCAAATTCACGGGGACAGGTTTTCCCTTGTGGAAATGGCAATTTGAGATTGTCATGAACGTGCGTGGCTACCTCGACATCTTAAAAGGGATCGAGAAAACACCCGCCGATGTGACCGTGACGACGCATGCGGCTGACCTTGCAGCATGGACGATGAAGAACAACATGGCTCTCGCCATTCTTGTGACGTCCATCAACGAGACTCAACACTCCCACATCACAGGATGCACGTTGGCTGCCGAGGCCTACGCAAAGCTCTCACGCGTGCATCAATCAAACGCCCTAGCAAACCGACTCTTCATCTTCCAACGGTTGATGTCGATGAGGGTGAGCGAAGGAGAATCAATACCCGTATTTTTGCAGTCGTTCGACAACGTGCTGCAAGAGGTCCAGCAAATGGAATGGAAGCTCGACTCCAACATGCGTGCCATGATCCTACTAATGGCGTTGCCGGAAAGCTGGGGGTCCTTGATCACCGTATTTGGTGGTTGGAAGGAGGCAGATCTGACGTACGAGTCTGTCACCGAACACGTCCGCAACGAGTCCATGCGATGCAGTGGCAGTGAGGCAAACATCTCAGCCTATGCCTCTCGCTTCGGTGGACAAAGTGCAAGCTCTCGCTCCAGTCAAGGCAACAGCGGAAGCGGTGGCGGTGGAGGGAAAGGCAACGGTGGCGGGAAGAGTTCCAAGAAGCCCGGCAACTGTCACAACTGTGGCAAGGCTGGGCACTGGGCTAGGGACTGCCGTAGTCCCAAGAAAGAAGGCGAGAACAAAGGTGGAAAGGAGAAGAAGGAGCTCACCAACATGATGGCTAGGGGGCTGCCCATGAAGGGCGCAGCGATCCTTAGGCCCGGGGCATTCACCCTTGACTCGGGCACCAACCACCACTCTTCAAAAGAGAAGGGTGGATTTGTCTCCATGGCCGAATCTGTCATGCGCATCAAGTGTGCAAACGGTGGCGTCGTCCAAGCCATGGGCGAAGGGGACAAGGTGATCACGTTCAATGTGAACGGTGCGGAGAAGGCGGTCAACCTTCAAAAGATGGTGTACATTCCCTCCTTCGCAGCCAACCTGTTGTCCGTGTCACAAATCACCGACAACAACATGACAGTGGTGTTCACCAACAAGGAAGCGGTGGCCCTAAAAAATGAGGACATCCAGATTTTGTACACCAAAGATGATCTCATGCTTCAAGTTCCAAGAGTCAACGGCCTCTACGTGCTTCAAACCAAATTCACCAAGGCGTCGGATGAGGGACTCGCATGTGCCACCAAGACAGTGGCACCGGAGCCAAAGGATGCACCGCCGGCGACCGCTGCGGCCGCCACATCAACCAAGGACACTGACGCTGAGCTGTGGCACCGGCGATTTGGCCACATGGCCAACAGCACGCTGCAGAAGATGCAGGATCAAGAGGTAGTCCACGGAATGGAAGGGTGCAACATGAAGCATGGCGGAGGGTGTGCATTGTGTGAACCATGCCTCCAAGCGAAGGCAAAGAAGAAACCATTTGGGGGAGGAGGTCAACGAGCGGAGGAAGTCTTGGAACTGATACATAGTGACGTGTGTGGACCCTTCCGCACACCGTCTAACGGAGGAAGCAAGTACTTCCTGACCTTCATTGATGACCACAGCCGCAAGTTGTGGATCTACTTCCTCAAAACAAAGGGAGAGGTCAAGGAGAAGCTCCTCGAGTTCGTCGCCATGGTGGAGCGGCAAACATCCAAGAAGGTGAAGACGCTCCGAAGTGACAACGGGGGTGAGTACGAGGCATGCAAGCCTTGGCTCAAGCATCATGGCATCCGNCTCGGCATGGTGCGAAGCATGCTCTTCGACGCCAAGCTCCCACCTCGCTTTTGGGCTGAAGCAGCAACAACGGCCTGCTACCTCTTGAACCTCACACCAGCGACCGCCTTGCGGAAGCGTGGAAAGGAGCAGGACAAGCAGCTGAAGACCCCACAGGAAGCATGGTCGGGAAAGAAACCGAACGCATCCCATCTGAAGGTGTTTGGGTCAACTGCATGGGTGAAGATCCAGTCGGGAGAAGGTGGAGGCAAGCTTGACGCACGTTCGAGGAAGTGCGTCATGGTTGGGTACGACACGTCACACAAAGCCTATCGGCTTTGGGACCAGGCAGCAGGCAAGCTCGTGAGGAGCCGCGACGTCGTGTTTGACGAACGCACCCTTGGAAGGGGAGAGCTACTGGACCCGATCCTCGCTCCCAAAGCGGGAGAGTGGATAGTGTTGCTTGAGTCCGGAGACCAAGCGCCCGACAATTGGCTCGCTTTGCCAGCAGGTGGTAGGAATGGGAGAGATGCTGTGGAGGATGATGCAGCATCTGACATGGACGCGGATACCGAGGCGTCCAGGGCTTCCGAGTCTGACTTGGAGTCTGAAGCCTCTTCTGACGACGACAACGACGACGACAAACCACCACTTGTGGAAGCACCAGCACCAAAGCAAGAAGCCGCACCACTACCCCGGCGTAGTTTGCGACCAAAGAAAGCACCTTTGCGGTATGAAGATGATTGGACCGGCCTTAGCTGGTCGTGCATGGCTCAGGGAGAGCCATCCACAGTGGCGGAGGCGATGAATGGCCCAGATGCGGCCAAGTGGAAGGAGGCAGTGGATAGCGAGCTCGCGTCAATTGCCGAGAACGGCACGTGGGTGCTGGTGGATAGACCCGACAAGGCCCACGTGGTGGGATCCAAGTGGGTCCTCCGAGTGAAGAAGAAGCAAGACGGCAGCATCGACAAGTTCAAGGCAAGGGTAGTGGCTAAGGGGTTCTCTCAACGCCCGGGCTCCGAGTACGATGAGACGTTCGCGCCCGTCGTGACCTTTGCCTCCATCCGCTCTCTCCTTGGCATTGCAGCCGCAAAGAACCTGGAGATACACCAGATGGACGTCAGGACAGCTTTCCTTTATGGGAAGCTTGACAAGGAAGTGCTGATGGAGGTGCCCAAAGGGGTCGAAGCTCCTGAGGGCAAGGTGTGCAAGTTGGTGAAAGCGCTCTAAGGGCTGAAACAGGTCCCAAGGATGTGGTACAAAGAGATGGACGGTTTCATGACCGGCCTCTCCTTCGCGCATTGCCAGAATGACCCGAGCATGTACGTGCGCGATGATGGGAGAGGACTGATGCTGGTTGCGCTGTACGTGGATGATCTGATCATCTGCTCGTCTTTGGTCGAGCTGCTGGATGAGCTGAAGTCTGACCTCAGCAAAAGGTTCAAGATGAAGGACATGGGTCCTCTCGAGTACTACCTCGGGATTGCCATCCACCGCAACCGAGTAGCAGGCACCATCGAACTCAACCAAACCAAATACATCGGTGAGGTACTGAAGCGCTACAACATGGAAGACTGCAAACCTGTCAGTACCCCAATGACGACCAATACAAAGCTGAAGGCCTCCATGTCGCCAAGCAACGAAGCAGAACAAAGGGAGATGCAAGACATCCCCTACCAGTCCGCCGTGGGTAGCATCATGTACGCCATAGTAGGGACTCGTCCGGACATCTGCTATGCTGTGGGACAAGTGAGTAGATTTGTGGCTATCCCTGGGCCACAACATTGGCAGGCAGTCAAGCGCATCTTGCGCTACCTGCAGAAGACACGTCACATGGGCCTCATCCTTGGAGGCCAAGAAGGAACGGAACCCCTTCGCCTGAAGTGCTACACCGATGCTGACTGGGGAGGAAACCTCGACGACAGGAAATCCACCTATGGATACGTGTGCATCTTGAATGGCGCTGCCATTTCATGGGCGAGCAGGAAGCAGGATTGTGTTTCTGTGTCCACGGATGAGGCAGAGTATGTTGCTCTGTCTGAGCTGTGCAAAGAGACTCAATGGCTGCGCAATGACAGTACCACAGAAGGATGCCACGGTCGTACACGTGGACAACATGAGTGCCATCTCAATAGCTGAAGACGAGATCATCTCCCGGCGAACGAAGCACATCGACATACGTTACCACTACTCGCGTGACCTGGTCATGAAGAACGTGGTGGACTTACAGCACCGCGGAACAAAGAGCATGCTTGCTGACTGCATGACCAAGCCGCTGGAGAGCGACTTGCACTATGCAGGCATTCGTGGATTCGGCATGAGGAGTGCGGTAGAGGAAGGGTGAGCCCCAAGGTATTGATGGAGCCCTGTAAGCGCCAGATGGACAGAGGTGCAAGGGAGAGATTTGTTGAGATTTGTTGGCTAGCTACACATACAGACAAGGTATGCACTGCTCTGTGGAGTACGTCCCCTTGGTCTGTTTTGAGATGGGCCAGAAATGCACTGCCCATAATGGGTATGTCCCCTGTGGCTCATCATAGGAACCATACCTTTTTGGCATGGTTGAATAGGCACCGGTGTCTCACACGAGAGATCGCGGGTTCAAACCCCGCGACGGCCACAATTTTCTTTGTGGCCAAAACTGGGACAGGAAGCTTCTATGAAGCTTACTAAAAGCCTGGCTTGAGGATGACACTTGGCGGTCTAAGGACGCGCCAAGTAGGATTGTAGGTTGAGGTTGGCTCCAGTGGAGCCACTAGAAGCAGAAGCTTTAGCAAAGCTCTGCAAGTATAAAAGCCTGTACCTTGCATGCATCCATTTACAGTTCTTGCCTTTGAGACTCCTCACAGAGTGTCCAACCAAAGGTAGACACTAAAGACCAACATGCGGACTTTGTGAGGTTGCAAACCAAACGAACCTAAAGTGTGGATCCCTCGTTCGAGGGTGATATGTTATCTTGGTTACAATACCAAGAGCGGTTGGCGGCCTCCCATGTCGGGACCCGTTTTCTAGACCGTTGCTATCCGGCGCATTGACATTTACTCCAGTTTTCTTGGGCTTTCTACAGTTGCCTTTGGTTTGCTCCAGTTGTCTTAAGCTTGCTCCAATTGTTTTGGCCTTGCTACAGTTGTATTGGGCTTGCTCCTTTGCCTTGGTCTTGTTTGAGTTGTCCTGGGATTTCTCCCGTTGTTTTGGGCTTGCTCCAATTGTCTTGAGCTTGCTCTAGTTGTCTAACGCTTGCTCCAGCTGTCTTGGCCTTGCTCCAGTTATTTTGGGCTTGCTCCATTTGTCTTGGGCTGGCTCTAGTTTTCTTGGCCTTGCTCCAGTTGTCTTGGACTTGTACCAGTTTTCTTGGGCTTGCTCTAGTTGTCTTGGGTTTGGTCCAGTTGTCTTGGGCTTGCTTCAGTTGTCTTGTGCTTGCTCGTGTTGTCTGGGGCTTTCTCCGGTTGTCTTGGCCTTGCTCCAGTTCTCTTCGTCTTGCTCCACTTTTTTTAGGCTTGCTCCAGTTGTCTTGGGCTTGCTCCAGTTGTCTTGGACTTGCTTTAGTTGTCTTGGGCTTGCTCCAGTTGTCTTGGACTTGCTACAGTTGTCTTGGCCTTGCTCCAGTTGTCTTGAGCTTGCTCCAGTTGTCTTAACATTGCTCCAGTTTTCTTGGGCTTTCTCCAGTTGTCTTGGACTTGCTCCAGTTGTCTTGGGCTTGCTCAAGTTGTCTTGGCTTTGCTCCAGTTTTCTTGGCCTTGATCCATTTGTCTTGGCCTTGCTCCAGCTGTCTTGGGCCAGCTCAAGTTGTCTTTGCCTTGCTCCAGTTTTCTTGGGCTTTCTCCAGTTGTCTTGGGTTTGCTCCAGTTGTCTTGGGCTTGCTCCAGTTGTCTTCGCCTTGCTCAAGTTGTCCTGGCTTTGCTCCAGTTGCCTTGGCCTTGATCCAGTTGTCTTGGGGTTGCTCCAGTTGTCTTGGCCTTGCTCCAGTTGTCTTGGCCTTGTTCCAGTTGTCTTGGGCTTGCTCCAGTTGTCTGGGGCTTACTCCAATTGTCTTGGGATTGCTCCAGTTGTTTTGGCCTTGTTCCAGTAGTCATGGCCTTGCTCCAGATGCCTTGGGCTTGCTCCAGTTGTCTTGGGCTTGCTCCAGTTGTCTTGGGCTTGCTCCAGTTGTCTTGGAATTGCTCCTGTTGTCTTGGGCTTGCTCCAGCTGTCTTAGGCTTGCTCCAGATGTCTTGGGCTTGCTCCAGTTGTCTTGGGCTTGCTCCAGTTGTCTTGGGCTTGCTCTAGTCGTTATGGGATTTCTCCAGTTTTCTTGGCCTTCCTCCAATTGCCTTAGTCTTGATGCAGCTGTCTTGGGCTTGCTCCAGGTATCTTAAACTTGCTCCAGGTGTCTTGGGCTTTCTCCTGTTGTTTTGGGCTTGCTCAAGTTGTCTTGGCCTTGCTCCAGTTGTCTTAGCCTTGCTCCAGTTATCTTGGGCTTGCTTCAGTATTCTTGGTATTGCTCCATTCGTCTTGTGCTTGTACCAGTTGTCTTGGGTTTGATCCAGTTGTCTCGGGCTTGATCTAGTTGTCTTGGGCTTGCTCCAGTTGTCTTGGGGTTGCTGCAGTTGTCTTGGGCTTGCTCTAGTTGTCTTGGGCTTATTCAAGTTGTCTTGGCCTTGCTCCAGTTTTCCTGAGCTTGCTCCAGTTGTCTTGTGCTTGCTCCAGTTATCTTGGCCTTGCTCCAGTCCTCTTCGACTTGCTCCACTTGTCTTGGCCTTGCTCCAGTTGTTTTGGGCTTGCTTTAGTTGTCTTGGCCTTGGTCCAGCTGTCTTGGACTTGCTCCAGTTGTCTTGGCCTTTCTCCAGTTGTCTTTGCTCGAGTTGTCTTGGCCTTGCTCCAGTTGTCTTGGGCTTGCTCCAATTTTCTTGGCCTTGCTCCAGTTGTCCTCGCCTTGCTCCAGTTGTCTTGGGCTTGCTCCAGCCGTCTTGGGCTTGCTCCAGTTGTCCTTGGCTTGCTCCAGTTGTCTTGGGCTTGCTCCAGTTTTCATGGATTCGCTCCAGTTGTTTTGGGCTTGCTCCAGTTGTCTTGGGCTTGCTCCAGTTGTCTTGCACTTGATCGAGTTTTCTTGGGCTTGCTCCAGTTGTCTTGGGCTTGCTCCAGTTGTCTTGGATTTGCTCCAGTTGTTTTGGGGTTGCTCCAGTTGTCTTGGGATTGTTCCAGTTGTCTTGGACTTGCTGCAGTTATCTTGGACTTGCTCCAGTTTTCTTGGCCTTGCTCCAGTTGTCTTTTGGCATGCTCCAGTCGTCTTGGGCTTGCTCCAATTCTTTTGGGCTTGCTCTAGTTGTCTTGGGCTTGCTCCAATTGTCTTTGGCTTGCTTCAGTTGTCTTGGCCTTGCTCCAGTTGTGTTGGCCTTGCTCCAGTTGTCTTGGGCTTGATCTAGTTGTCTTGTGCTTGCTGCAGTTGTCTTGGGCTTGCTCCAGTTGTTTTCGGTTAACTCCAGTTGTTTTGGGCTTGATCCAGTTGTCTTGGTTTTCCTCCAGTTGTTTTGCCCTTGCTCTAGTTGTCTTGGACTTGCTCTAGTTATCTTGGACTTGCTCCAGGTGTCTTGGCCTTGCTCCAGTTGTCTTGGGCATGCTCCAGTTGTCTTGGGCTTGCTTCAGGTGTCTTGCGCTTGCTCTTTTTTTCTTGGGCTTGCTCCAGTTGTCTTGGCCTTGCTCGAGTTTTCTTGGCCTTGCTCGAGATGTCTTGGCCTTGCTCCATATGTTTTAAGCTTGCTCCAGTTGTCTTGGCCTTGCTCCAGTTGTCGTGGGCTTGCTCCAGTTCTCTTGGCCTTGCTCCAGTTCTCTTGGGCTTACTCAATTTGTCTTAACCTTGCTCCACTTGTCTTGGGTTTGCTCCAGTTGCCTTAGCTTTGCTCCTTTAGTCTGGGGCTTGCTCCAGTTGTCTTGGCCATGCTCCACTTGTCCTGGGCTTGCTTCAGTTGTCTTGGCCTTGCTCCAGTTGTCTTAAGCTTGCTCCATTTCTCTTGGCCTTTCTCCAGTTGTCTTGGTCTTGCTCCAGTTATCTTCGGCTTGCTCCTTTTGCCTTGGCCTTGCTCCCCTTGTCTTGGGCTTGCTCCAGTTGTCTTTGGCTTGCTCCAGTTGTCTTGGGTTTAATCCAATTGTCTTGGGCTTGCTCCGGTTATCTTGGACTTGCTCCAGTTTTCTTGGGCTTGCTCCAGTTGTCTTGGGCTTGCGCACGTTGTCCTTGTATTGCTCCAGTTGTCTTGGGCTTGCTCTAGTTGTCTTGGGCTTGCTTCAGTTGTTTTGAGCTTGCTCTTGTTGACTTGGGCTTGCTCCAGTAGTCATGGGTTGCTCAAGTTATCTTGGCCTTGTTTCATTTGTCTTGGACTGGCTCTAGTTATCTTGGACTTTCTCCAGTTGTCTTGGCCTTTCTCCAGCTGTCTTGGCCTTGATCCTGTTGTCTTAGGTTTGCTCCACTTGTCTTGGCCTTGCTCTAGTTGTCTTGGGCTTGCTCCAGTTGTCTTGGCCTTGCTCCAATTTCCTTAGGCTTGCTCCAATTTTCTCGGGCTTGCTCTAGTTGTCTTGGACTTCCTCCAGTTTTCCTGGGCTTGTTTCAGTTGTCTTGGCCTTGCTCCAGTTGTCTTGGGCTTGCTCCAGTTGTCTTGGGCTTGCTCCAGTTGTCTTGGGCTTGCTCCAGCTTTCCTGGCCTTGCTCCAGTTGTCTTTGCCTTGCTCCATTTGTCTTTGGCTTGCTCCAGTTGTCTTGGCCTTGCTCCAGTTGTCTTGAGCTTGCTCGAGTTGTATTGGCCTTGCTCCATTGTCCTGGCGCTGCTCCAGTTGTCTTGAGCTTGCTAAAGTTGTCTTGGGCTTTGCTCCAGTTGTCTTGTACTTGCTTCATTTGTCTTGGGCTTGCTCCAGTTGTCTTGGGCTTGTTCCAGTTGTCTTGGCCTTGCTCATGTTGTCTTGGGCTTGCTCCAGTTGTCTTAGAATTGCTCAAGTTGTCTTGGGCTTGCTCCAGTTATCTTGGGCTTGCTCCAGTTGTCTTGGGCTTGCTCCAGTTTTCTTGGGCTTGATTCAATTGTCCTGGACTTTCTCCACTTGTCTTGGGCTTGCTTTAGGTGTCGTGTCCTTGCTCCGGTGATTTTTAGCTTGCTCCAGTTTTTTTGGGCTTACTCTAGTTGCCTTGGGCTTGCTCCAGTTGTCTTAGATTTGCTCCAGTGGTTTTGGGCTTGCTCCAGCTGTCTTGGGCTTGCTTCATTTATCTTGGGCTTGCTCCAGTTGTCTTGGACTTGCTCCAGTTGTCTTGGCCTTGATCCCGTTGTCTTGGGCTTGCTCCAGTTGTCTTAGGCTTGCTCCAGCTGTCTGCCCTTGCTCCAGATGTCTTGGTAGTTCTCGAGTTGTTTTGGGCTTGCTCCACTTGTCTTGGGCTTGCTCCAGTTGTCTTGGGCTTGCTCCAGTTGTCTTTGCCCTGATCTAGTTGTCTTGGACTTGCTCCAAATGTCTTGGCCTTGCTCTAGTTCTCTTGGTCTTGCTCCAGTTGTTTTTAGCTTGCTCCACTTGTCTTGGGCTTGATTCAGTTGTCTTGGTCCTGCTCCGGTTTTCTTTGGCTTGCTGCAGTTGTATACAACTTGCTCCAGTTGTCTTTGACTTACTACAGTTGTCTTGTCCTTGCTCCAGTTTTCTTGGCCTTGCTCAGCTGTCTTGGCCTTGATCCAGTTGTCCTGGGCTTGCTCCAGTTGCCTTATGCTTGCTCCTGTTGTCTTGGCCTTGCTTCAGTTGAATTGGGCTTGCTCAAGCTGTCTTGGGCTTGCTTCAATTGTCTTTGCCTTGCTCCAGTTGTCTTGGGCTTCCTCCACTTGTCTAGGACTTTCTGCAGGTGTCTTGGGCTTTCTCCAGCTGTCTTGACCTTGCTTCAATTGTCTTTGCCTTGCTCCAGTTGTCTTGGGCTTGCTCGATTTGTCTTGGGCTTGCTCCAGTTGTAGTGGGCTTACTCCAGCTGTCTTGGGCTGGCTCCAGTTGTCTTGGCCTTGCTCCAGTTGTCTTGGCCTTGCTCCAATTCTCTTGGGCTTGCTCTAGTTGTCTTGGGGTTGCTCAAGTTGTCTTGGGCTTGCTCCAGTAATCTTGGGCTTGCTCCAGTTGTCATGGACTTGCTCCAGTTGTCTTGGGCTTGCTCCAGTTGTCTTGGGCTTGCTCCAGATGTCTTGGGCTTGCTCCAGTTGTCTTGGGCTTACTCCAGATGTCTTGGGCTTGGTCTAGTTATCTTGGGCTTGCTCCAGTTGTTTTGGCCTTGCTCCAGTTGCATTGCTCTTGCTCCAGTTGTCTTGGGATTGCTGCAGTTGTCTTGACATTGCTCCATTCTTCTTGGAGTTGCTCCAGTCGTCTTGGCCTTGCTCCAGTTGTCTTGGATTTGCTCCAGTTATCTTCAGCTTGCTCCTGTTGTCTTGGCCTTGCTCCCGTCATCTTGGCCTCACTCCATTTGTCTTGGCCTTGCTACAGATGAATTGGGCTTGCTCCAGTTGTCTTGGGCTTGCTCCAGTTGTCTTGGGCTTGCTCCAGTTTTCTTGGCCTTGCTTCAGTTGTTTTGGGCTTGATCCAGTTGTCTTGGGCTTGCTGCAGTTGTCTTGGCCTGCTCCAGTTGTCTTCATCTTGCTCGATTTGTTTTGGGCTTGCTCCAGTTGTCTTCGCCTTGCTCCAGATGTCTTGGCCTTGCTCCAGTTGTCTTGGCCTTTCTCAAGATGAATTGGGTTTGCTCCAGTTGTCTTGGCCTTGCTCCAGTTGTCTTGGTCTTGCTCCAGTTGTCTTGGTCTTGATCCAGTTGTCTTGGTCTTGCTCCAGTTGTCTCAGGCTTTCTCCTGCTGTCTTGGGCTTGCTCCAGTTGTCTTGGGCTTGCTCCAGTTCTCTTGGGCTTGCTCCAGTTGTCTTGGGCTTCCTCCAGTTGTCTTAAACTTACTCCAGTAATCTTGGGCTTGCTCCAGTTGTCTTGGGCTTGCTCCAATAGTCTTGGGCTTGCTCCAATTGTCTTGGCCTTGCTCCAGTTGCATTAGTCTTGCACCAGTTGTCTTGGCTTTTCTCCAGTTGACTTTAAATTGATCCCGTTGTTGTGGGCTTGCTCCAGTTATTTTGGCGTTGATCCCGTTGTCTTGATCTTGCTCCAGTTTTCTTGGTATTTCTCGAATTGTTTTGGGCTTGCTCCACTTGTCTTGGGCTTGCTCCAATTGTGGTGGCCCTGCTCCAGTTGTCTTGGGCTTGCTCCAGTTGTCTTGGCCTTGCTCCAGTTGTCTTGGTCTTGCTCCAATTCTTTTGGGCTTGCTTCAGATGTCTTGGGCTTGATCCTGTTGTCTTGGGCTTGCTCCAGTTGTCTTGGACCTGGTCCAATTGTCTTGGGCTTGCTTCAGTTGTCTAAGGCTTGCTCCAATTGTCTTGGACTTGCTCCAGTTGTCTTGGCCTTGCTCTAGTTGTCTTTGGCTTGCTCCAGGTTTATTGGGCTTGCTCCAGTTATCTTGTGCTTACTCTAGCTATCTTGGCCTTCCTCCAGATGTCTAGGCCTTCCTCCAGATGTTTTGGGCTTGCTCCAGTTGTCTTGGCCTTGCTCCATTTGTCTTGGGCTTACTCCAGTTGTCTTGGCCTTGCTCCAGTTATCTTGGACTTGCTCCAGTTGTCTTGGGCTTGCTCTAATTGTCTTGGGCTTGCTCCAGTTGTCTTGGGCTTGCTCCAGTTGTCTTCGGCTTTCTTCAGTTGTCTTGGGCCCGCTCCAGCTGTCTTGACCTTGCTCCAGTTATCTTGGGTTTTTTCCAATTGTCTTGGCCTTGCTCCAGTTGTCTTGGCCTTGCTCCAGTTGTCTTGGGCTTGTTCCAGTTGTCTTGGCCTTGCTCCAGTTGTCTTGGGCTTGCTCCAGTTGTCTTGGCCCTGCTCAAGTTGTGTTGGCCTCGCTCCAGTTGTCTTGGCCTTGCTCCAGTTGTCTTGGGCTTGCTCCTGTAGTCTTGGCCTTGCTTCAGTTGTCTTGAACTTACTCCAGTTGTCTTGAGCTTGCTCCAGTTGTCTTGGACTTGCCCCTACTGTCTTGGGCTTGCTCCAGTTATCTTGGATTTGCTCCAGTTGTCTTGGCCTTGCTCCAGTTGCCTTAGTCTTGCTCCAGTTTTCTTTGCCTTGCTCCAGTTGTTCTGGACTTGCTCCAGTTGTCTTGGCGTTGCTCCAGTTGCCTTGCTCTTGCTCCAGTTTTCTTGGCTTTGCTCCAGTTGTTCTGGACTTGCTCCAGTTGTCTTGGCCATTCTCCAATTTCTTGGACTTGCTCCAGTTGTATTTGGCTTGCTCCAGTTGTCTTGACCTTGCTCCAGGTGTCTTGAGCTTTCTTCAGTTTTCTTGGGCTTGCTCCCGTTTTCTTGGCCTTTCTTCAGTTGTCTTAGCCTTGCTCCAGTTGTCTTGGGCTTGCTCCAGTTTCTTGGGCTCGCTCGAGTTGTCTCGGGCTTGCTGCACTTGTCTTGGACTTGCTCCAATTGTCTTGTGTTTGCACCAGTTGTCTTGGGCTTGCTCGAGTTGCCTTGGGCTTGCTCCAGATGTCTTGGCCTTGCTCTAGTTGTCTTGCACTTGCTCCAATTGTCTTGATATTTCTCCAAGTGTCTTGGTTTTGCTCCAGTTGTCTTGGCCTTTCTCCAGTTTTCGTGGCCTTGCTCTAGTTGTCTTGGCCTTGCTCCAGTTGTCTTGGCCTTGATCCATTTGTCTTGGGATTGCTCCAGTTGTCTTGGCCTTGCTCCAGTTGTCTTACGCTTGCTCCAGTTGTCTTGGCCTTGCTCTGGTATACTTGGGCTTGCTCCAGTTGTCTTGGCCTTGCTCCAGTTGTCTTGGCCTTACTACACTTGTCTTCGGCTTGCTCCAGTTCTTTTGGGGTTTCTCAAGTTGTCTTGGGCTTGCTCCAGTTATATTTGGATTGCTCCAGTTGTCTTGGGCTTGGTCCTGATGTCTTAGGCTTGCTTCAATTGGCTTGGGCTTGCTCCAGTTGAATTTGTCTTGCTCCAGTTGAATTTGTCTTGCTCCAGTTGTCTTTGTTGACATGGTGTGCCCCTTGCCATGAGTGCCGTTGAGTCTATTTCCTGGTTCGACCACTGAGGAGTGGTCGAACACCTGATCTGACTTTAGATTTGGATTCCGTGGATTTTTCCATGCAGGATCAAGCTTTGAATCGCTCGATTTGAGTGAGTATTCAGAAAATTAGCCTAGCCCGAAAAACGGGTGTTGGGTGGGTGGAATCTGGTACCCGCCATGGGTGGCGGGATATTCCACCGCCAGGGATCTGAGTTCATTCCTAATGGCCTCCAAATATACCCGGGGCATGAATGAGGTGACCATAAGGACCTCCTTGACCAGGATGAACTTCTCCTTGACTTTTGGGCGCGGAAAGGCACTTCGACGGGTCATCGTCGAAGCGCCTCCCGTTGCCTAGAGTGCAAGACCAGGTGGACGGCTCCACCAAGGGTTACTTCGATGGCCGAAGCAAGGGCTCTACTGCTCCGTTTTGGGCATGCTCGGATGCGTTGGAAAGCTTAGATCACAGGCTATAAGGATCTGATATAATCTCACTATGCTAAGTAACAAAATCATGTTTCGATTCAGTTCTACTGAATGCGACATGTTCTGCCCACTCACATCCGTGATCCTTGTGCTCCACACTCTTCACCATTGGTGTCCATTGGCTGCCCCAAACATTGGTAGCGTGCATCAGCAAGAGCTAGGCATCCTTGAGGGTACCTCTACACCCACTAGAGCCAAGAAAGGGTTATGGGCCCACGTGCCTAGAAGGACCCTAGCTCTACAACGTTCACGCTACCGCCGCGCGCCATGGCACCGACCGAGCAAGAGAGCATCGGCGTCTCCAAGTTCGACGGACTTGGCTTCCACCTTTGGAGGTGGGAGTTTGAGGTCTTCCTCGATGACAAGGGCCTGCTTGAGCTGGTCAAGGGTGAAGAAACTGCCCCTCCGGGTACCGCGACGCCGGAGGAAGTGGTAGCGTACAAGAAGCGCAACAAGAAGGCGCTTGCGTTGCTGGTGTATGCGCTTGCTCCGATGCAGCGCTCCCTCATTCAATTATGCACGGAGGCCGCGGAGGCCTGGAAGAAACTCTGCACCATCTACCAGTCCACAAATCTTGCTAACCATCTCTTCGTCTTCAAGAGGCTCGTCACCCTCCGAGCCAACAAAGACGACGACATCATGGAGATCCTGCAGCAGATTGAGTCCCTCACTGCCGAGTGCGTAGCCACCGGATGGAAGGTCAACCCTCAGCTGCAAGCCATGATCCTCCTCCTGGCCTTGCCGGACAGTTGGAGTCCCATGATCACCGTTGTAGGCGGCTGGTCCGCCGATGAGCTGAAGTACCCGAAGGTGGCTGAGTACGTCCGCAACGAATGGATGCGGCGTGGTGGGAGAGAGAGTGGGGCGACATCAACTTCCGCCTATGCCGTCCGCCCTCAAGGTGGAGGGGGAGGCAAGAAGGGGAAGGGTGCCAACCAGGGCACCAAGAGAGGTGACAACAAGGGGGAGTGCTACAATTGTGGCAAACAGGGCCACTACGCACGTGATTTCCCCAACAAGAAGTCGGACCAGTCCAGGAAGGGCGGGAAGAAGGACATCCAAGCCATGATGGCCAGGGAGTCTACCGACTTGACAGATCCGGAAGTCACTGTCATCGACTCCGGATCAGGCTGCCACACACAATGCAACCGGGCGGCATTCGTCACCTATGGCGCCACCGAGCGGCGCATGACAGTGGCCAACGGCAAAACAGAGTTGGCCGTGGGCGAAGGCAATGTTCGCATTGAGTCGGTGGTGAACGGTAAAGTCATTCCGTGCACCATCTACGACGTGCTCCACATGCCCAACTTTGGGACAAACCTACTGTCATTGAGCCGCCTTACCGACAAGGGGCTCGAGGTGCTCTTCAACAAGAAGGAGGCTATCATCCAGAAGGAGGGGGACGGCGAGGTGATTGCACGTGGCAAGAGGGAGGAGGACCTGTACCTTCTCCGTACCAAGGTTCTTGCCAATGCGGTGAGGACCAACGCCGCTCACCTCGCGACGAAGGATGAAGGGGACCTGGACCTGTGGCATCGCCGTTTGTGCCACATCGCTCCCTCAACGGTGAGGGACATGGAAAAGAAGGCAGTGGTGCAGGGTCTTGAGGTCAAGAGCCTCGACGTAGCCAAGGATGCCGTGTGAGCCGTGCGTGGTCGGCAAGGCGACACGGCAGCCGTTTAATGGCAAAGGGATGCGAGCGTCGGCGAAGTTGGAGGTGGTCCACACTGACGTGTGTGGACCATTCGAGAGCTCCATCGGGGGCGCTCGCTACTTCGTCACCTTCAGCGACGACCACAGCCGCAAGCTCTACCTCTACATCATCAAGAGGAAGAGTGATGTCCTGACTTGTATGCAGGAGTTTGTGGCGGCAGTGGAGCGGCAAACGGAGTTGAAGGTGAAGGCGTTCCGGAGCTACAACGGTGGCGAGTATGAGGGCTGCTCGGCATGGATGAAGAGTAAGGGGATCGCGTGGCAGAAAGCTACGCGACACTCTCCGCAGCAGAATGGCGTCGTCGAGAGGGCGAACCGCACCATCCTCAACATGGTCCGGTCCATGTTGAGTGACGCCGGCCTCGCGCAACGGTACTGGGGCGAGGCGGCGCGGACAGCGGCATACATCATGAACCTGACGCCGACGAAGCCGCTAAAAGACGCGAAGTCCAAGGTGTGGAAGACGCCACAAGAAGTGTGGAGCGGGAGGAAGCCAACTGTGGCACACCTCCGTACGTTTGGTTGTGTTGCACATGCTGTTGTGCAGGCACTGGAGGGGCGGGGCAAGCTGGACCCGCGAACTCGCCGGTGCATCTTTGTCGGGTACGAGAGCGGGAGCAAGGCATACCGGCTCTTCGACCCGCGGAGGCAGCAGATCGTGAAGAGTCACGACGTCACGTTCGATGAGGCCAGCCGTTGGACGGACAAGGACGCGGGTCTCTCCAAGCGTGGGGAGTGGCTGCCACTCCTTGAAGGGGAGACGCCGGAGGACGCAAAAGAGGGTGACGTCCCATCGGCTCCAACCGGCAAGAACCATCTGGGCGATGTTGGAGCGGTTGATTTACATTCAGCCGAGTCGGACAATGAGTCCAAAGCGCCGGCAGTAGTGGAGCTGAACGAGGAGGCAGGGAGTGAGCCCGCATCTCCACGGTCCGCGAGAGAGGGGGAGCAGGCCAGCAGTGCGAGTGGCACCGCGAGGGGGCAGCAGCAGCAGCAGCAGCAGCCTCAACAACAGCAGCCCCGGAGAAGCGGACGCGCAAGGAGGACGGCAAAGAGGTACGATGCCGCAGAGGGAATCTGGACTGGGCTCGCTCGAGCATTCTTTGCGCAAGAGGAGCCCGAGACCGTCAAGGAGGTGTTGCAGCGGAAGGATGGGGCTGAGTGGGAGGGAGCTATAAAATCTGAGCTCGCCTCCCATGAAGAGAATGGCACTTGGCAGCTGATTGACAGGCCGGAGGGCGCAAAAATCATCGGCTCCAAGTGGATCTTCAAGAAGAAGCTCACCAAGGAGGGGAAGGTGGAGCGGTACAAGGCGCGGCTGGTCGCGAAGGGGTACGCCCAGCGAAAGGGTGAACACTACAATGAAACCTTCGTGCCGGTGGCGAAGTTCGCCTCCATTCGCTCCATCCTCTCCGTGGCGGCGGTGCGCGACTACGAAGTCCACCAAATGGACGTGAAAACTGCGTTCCTTAACGGCGACCTGGACAAGGAGGTCTACATGGAGGTGCCGATGGGGGTGGACGCGCTGCCGGGGAAGGTGTGCCGGCTTCGCAAGGCGCTCTACGGGCTGAAGCAAGCGCCACTCATGTGGTACCTGAAAATGGACGGCTTCATGGCCGAGCTTGGCTTCAAGCGCTGCGAGGCGGATCACAGCGTGTACGTGCGGAAGCAGCCGGGGTTGCACCAGATCGTGGCACTCTACGTGGACGATCTCATCCTTGTGTCGTCGCACATGGAGTAGTTGGTGAACCTGAAGCGACAGCTGGGTGGTCAGTTCAAAATGACCGACATGGGCGAGCTCGAGTACTACCTCGGCGTCGCCATCAAGAGGGACTGCAAGGCACGCACGCTCGAGATGGGGCAGGCAAAGTACGTGCAAGAGGTGCTCCGCCGCTACAACATGGAGGAGTGCAACCCCATCGGCACACCCATGACCACCACGTGTGAGCTGAGCTCGAGCATGGNGTGCTGCACAGGAGGACCAAGCACATCGAGATCCGTCATCACTACGCGCGGGACTTGGTGGCGAAGGGAGATGCGGCTATTGTGCATTGTGGCACTAAGCGCATGCTCGCCGATGCCATGACCAAGGCACAGCCCAAGGACAGGCACGACGCGAGCTGCATGGAGCTCGGTCTGCGCTGTGAAGTTTAAAATGCTACAGGTTCCAAGGACAGGGCATCAAGGCTGCGGTGCAAGGGGGAGATTGTTGACATGGTGTGCCCCTTGCCATGAGTGCCGTTGAGTGTACTTCCTGGATCGACCACTGAGGAGTGGTCAAACACCTGATCTGACTTTAGATTTGGATTCCTTGGATTTTTCCATGCAGGATCGAGCTTTGAATTGCTCGATTTGAGTGAGTATTCAGAAAGTTAGCCTAGCCCGAAAAACGGGTGTTGGGTGGGTGGAATCTGGTACCCGCCATGGGTGGCGGGATATTCCACCGCCAGGGATCTGAGTTCATTCCTAATGGCCTCCAAATATACCCGGGGCATGAATGAGGTGACCATAAGGACCTCCTTGACCAGGATGAACTTCTCCTTGACTTCTGGGCGAGGAAAGGCGCTTCGACGGGTCATCGTCGAAGCGCCTCCCGTTGCCTAGAGTACAAGACCAGGTGGGCGGCTCCACCAAGGGTTACTTCGACGGCCGTAGCAGGGGCTCTACTGCTCCGTTTTGGGCAAGCTTGGATGCGTTGGAAAGCTTAGATCAAAGGCTATAAGGATCTCATGTAATATCACTATGCTAACTAACAAAATCGTGTTTCGATTCAGTTCTACTGAATGCGACGTGTTCTTTCCACTCACATCCGTGATCCTTGTGCTCCATACTCTTCAACATTGGTGTCCATTGGCTGCCCCAAATATTGGTAGCGTGCATCAGCAAGAGCTAGGCATCCTTGAGGGTGCCTCCACACCCACTAGAGCCCACAGTCTTGGGCTTGTTCCAGTTGTCTTGGCCTTGATCCAGTTGTCTCGGAGTTGTTCCAGTTGTCTTGGCCTTGCTCCAGTTGTCTTGGAATTGCTCCTGTTGTTTTGGGCTTATTCCAGTTTTTTTGGCCTTGATCCCATTTTCTCAGGCTTGCTCCAGTTGCCTTACGCTTGCTCTAGTTGTCTTCGCCTTGCTCCAGTTTTCTTTGTCAACCGGCCTGAGGCAAACGGACTAGAAAACAGGGCCGACACAATAGCACCTGCCGTCCGCTCCTAGCATTTCAGCTAGGAGAAGATATCACCCTCAGGATCACGGTTCCACACTGAGCAGTTCCTAGGCAATCACTTGCTAGCAACTGTGTCCACTTAACACTTGGTCACTTTCGCGCGAGGTGCTAGTCAAAGACTAACTCCTGGGGCTTAGACCAACCAGTGTCTTCTTTATACTGTTCCTTAGTTGGACAACTCTGTGAGGNAGTCCAACATGCTATCCGTTGCGCTACACTTCTGGTGTCTCGCTTGGACTTGCACCACGAACAAGGTTTGGGGGACTTACTCCAAGGGAGCAGTGCATGCCCAACCTGTCCGTCAACCCATAGCAGTGGCCATGGGGCATAGAAGAACAACAATCTCTCCCTTGCACCGTAGGCCACCTGCTGTGGTAGTTTTCTTCGGCATGAACCTTTAGCTCTAGGTTGTGTTTGTGCATGTCAGTTTTTTTTTTGGTCTTTAGTTCTCATCTCTTGCATCCACCATGCCGACTCCTCGAGCACCTGCAACATGCAAATCACTGTCTAGCGGCTTTGTCAAGAAGTCCGCAAGCATTTTCTTGGTTGCGACGTGCTCCAGTTCCACGACACCCTTGGCGATAAGGTCACGTGAGTAGTGGTACCGAATATCGATGTGCTTTGTACGCCGGGAGATCATGTCGTCCTCTGCCATAGCCATGGCACTTTGGTTGTCGATGCGGATGACCGTTGCCTCCTCTTGTGGTGCCTTGATCTCATCAAGCAAACTGCGAAGCCACTGTGTTTCCTTCCACACTTCGCAGAGTACAATGTACTCCGCCTCAGCAGTAGAAAGCGAGACGCAGTCCTGATTCCTGCTTGCCCACGAGACCGCACCACCGTTGAGAAGACAAACAAACCCTGAGGTGGACTTCCTGTCATCAATCCGTCCTCCCCAATCCGCGTCAGTGTAGCATGTCAGCCGCAGCAAGTCTGATCCTTCTAGACCTCCAAACCGGAGTCCGACGTGCCGAGTCTTTTTGAGGTAGCGAAAAATCCGCTTCACGACTTGCCAATGTTCTGGCCCAGGGTTGGCCACAAACCTGCTCACCTGACCCACTGCAAAAGCAATGTCAGGTCGTGTTCCCACCATTGCATACATGAGGCTTCCAACGGCGGACTGGTATGGAATGTTTTGCATCTCCCGCCGGTCTGCCTCGTTGCTTGGTGACATGGAGGAGGAGAGCTTGCAGTCGGAGGGCATGGGGGTGCTGACGGGCTTGCAGTCCTCCATGTTGTAGCGCTTCAAGATGTCCATGATGTACTTGGTCTGGTTGAGCTCGATGGTGCCTGCTTTGCGGTTGCGGTGAACAGCAATCCCGAGGTAGTACTCGAGAGGTCCCATGTCCTTCATCTTAAATCTGCTGGCCAGATTTTTCTTGAGGTCCGTGAGGGCCTCCTGCGAGGAAGAACACATGATAAGATCATCCACGTACAACGCCACAAGTAGCAAGCCACGTTCGTCCTCCCGCACATAGACGCTAGGGTCATTTTTGCAATGTGCGAAGGAGATCTCAGCCATGAAGCTGTCCATCTCCTTGTACCAGATCCGTGGGGCCTGTTTCAGCCCGTACA
>SZWC01001352.1:158030-179064 GCA_023375785.1 Penium margaritaceum
ACCACCTCACCAGTCCGCCAATTGGCGCATCCACTGACCGCCAAGTGGCGCACTCTCCTCATGCATGGAGAAATGTCTAGGAAACTTCCCCTATGCTAGAAGGTCAAAAAACCTCCTGCGCACATCAAGGCTCGATCGCAGGACCTGTTGTCCCTAAGTCCAACATGCTATCCGTTGCGCTACACTTCTGGTGTCTCGCTTGGACTTGCACCACAAACAAGGTTTGGGGGACTTACTCCAAGGGAGCAGTGCATGCCCAACCTGTCCGTCAACCCATAGCAGTGGCCATGGGGCATAGAAGAACAACAGTCTTGGTCTTTCTCCTGTTGTTTTGGGCTTGCTCCAGCTGTCTTGGGCTTGCCTCAGTTGTCTTGGGCTTGCTCCAGTTGTCCTGGCCCTGCTCCAGTTGTCTTGGGCTTGCTCCAGCCGTCTTGGCCCTGCTCCAGTTGTCTTGGACTTGCTCCAGTTGTCTTGGCCTTGCTCCAGTTGCCTTGGACTTGCTCCAGTTGTCTTGGGCTTGCTCCACTAGTCTTGGGCTGACTCCAATGTTTTGGGGCCTGCCCCAGTCATAATGGGCTTTCTCCAGTTGCCCTGGGTTTGCTTAAGTTGTCTTGAGCTTGTTCCAATTTTTTTGGCCTTTCTCTAGTTCTCTTGGGCCTGCTTTAGTTGTGATGGGCTTTCTCTTGTTGTCTTGGGCTTGCTCCAGTTGTCTCGAGCTTGCTCCAGTTGTCTTGGGCTTGCTCCAGTTGTCTTGGGTTTCCTCCAGTTGTCTTCGGCTTGCTTCATGTGTCTTGGGCTTGCTCCAATTTTCTTTGGCTTGATCCGATTTTCTTGGCCTTGCTCCAGTTCTCTTGGGCTCGCTCCAGTTGTCTTGGGCTTGCTCCAGTTGTCTTCGGCTTGCTCCAGTTGACTCGGACTTGCCCCAGTTGTCTTGGGCTTGCTCCAGTTGTCTTGGCCTTGCTCCAGTTTTCTTACCCTTGCTCCAGTTGTCTTGATCTTGCTCCAGTTGTCTTGGGCTTGCTCCAGTGTTCTTGGGTTTGCCCCAGTTGTCTTGGGTTTGCTCTAGTTGTATTGGCCTTGCTCCAGTTGTCTTGGGCTTGCTACAGTTTTCTTGGGCTTTTTCAAGTTGTCTTGGGCCCAGCTCCAGTTGTCTTTGGCTTGTTCCAGTTGTATTGGCCTTGCTTCGGTTGTCTTGGCCTTGCTCCAACTGTCTTGGCCGTGCTCCAGTTATCCTGGGCTTGCTCCAATTGTCGTGGCCTTGCTCCAGTTGTCTTGGTCTTGCTCTAGCTGTCTCGGTCTTGTTCCAGTTGTCTTGGGCTTGCTCTAGTTGTCTCGGGCTTGCTCCAGTTGTTTTCGCCTCTCTCCAGTTGTCGTGGGCTTGTTCCAGCTGTCTTGGCCTTGATCCAGTTGTCTTGGGCTTTCTCCAGTTTTCGTGGGCTTGCTGAAGAAGTCTTGGGCTTCCTCCAGTTGTCTCGGCCTTGCTCCAGTTGTCTTGGGCTTGCTTCATGTGTCCTGGACTTGCACCAGTTGTCTTGGACTTGCTCCAGTTGTTTTGGACTTGCTCCACATGTCTTGGACTCGCTCCAGTTGTATTGGGCTTGCTGCAATTGTCTTTGGCTTGGTCCAGTTTCATGGCTTTGCTCCAGTTGTCTTGGGCTTGCTCCAGTTGTCTTGGCCTTGCTCCAGTTGTCTTGGTATTTCTCCAGTTGTTTTGGGCTTGCTCCAGTTGTCTTGGGCTTGCTCCAGTTGTTTTGGGCTTGCTCCAGTAGTCTTGGCCCTGCTCCACTTGTCTTGGGTTTCCTCCAGTTGTCTTGGGCTTGCTTCAGTTGGCTAGGGCTTGCTCCAGATATCTTGGACTTGCTCCAGATGTCTTAGCCTTGCTCCAGTTGTTTCGGGTTTGCTCCAGTTGTCTTGGGCTTGCTCCAGTTGTGTCGTGCTTGCTCTAGCTTTCTTGGCCTTGCTCCAGTTGTCTTGGCCTTGCTCCAGTTTTCTTGGCCCTGCTCCAGATGTCTAGGACTTGCCTCACATGTTTAGGGCTTGCTCCAGTTGTCTTGGCCTTGCTCCGTTTGTCTTGGGCTTGCTCCAGTTGCATTGGCCTTGCTCCAGGTGTCTTGGCCATGCTCCAGTTGTGTTGGCCTTCATCCAGTTGTCTTTGGCTTGCCCAGTTGTCTTGGGCTTGCCAGTTGTCTTGGGCTTGCTCCAGTTGTCTTGGATTTGCTCCAGATGTTTTAGGCTTGCTCCAGTTGTCTTGGGCTTGCTCCAGTTGTCTTGGACTTGCTGCATTTATCTTGGACTTGCTCCAGTTGTCTTGGCATTGCTCAAGTTGTCTTGGGCATGCTCTAGCCGTCTTGGGCTTGCTCCACTTCTCTTTGGCATTCTCCAATTGTCTTGGTCTTGCTCCACTTTTCTTGGGCTTGCTCCAGTTGTCCTGGCCTTGCTCCAGTTGGACTTGTTCCAGTTGTCTTCGGCTTGCTCAAGTAGTCTTGGGCATGCTCTAGTCGTCTTGGGCATGCTCCAGTCGTCTTGGGCTTGCTCCACGTCTCTTGGGCTTGCTCCAATTGTCTTGGGCTTGCTCCAGTTATCTTGGGCAGTTGTCTTGGCCTTGCTCCAGTTGCCTTGGACTTGCTCCAGTTGTCTTGGCTTTGCTCCAGTTGTCTTGGTCTTTCTCCACTTGTCTTGGGCTTGCTCCAATTGTCTTGGGCATGCTCCAGTTGTCTTGGCCTTGCTCCAGTTGCCCTGGACTTGCTCCAGGTGTCTTTGGCTTGTTCCAGTAGTCTTGGGCTTGCTCCAGTTTTCTTGGACTTGCTCCAGTTGTCTCGGGCTTGCTCCAGTTGTCTTGGGTTTTCTCCAGTTGCCTTGGGTTTGCTCCAGTTTTGTTAAGCTTGCTGCATTTGTTTTGGCCTTCTTCCAGTTGTATTGGGCTTGCTCCAGTTGTCTTGGGCTTGCCTTAGTTCTCCTGGGCTTTCTTCTGTTGTCTTGGGTTTGCTCCAGCTGTCTTGGGCTTGCTTCAAATGTCTTGGGTTTTCTCCATTTGTCTTGGTCTTGCTTAAGTGGTCTTGGGCTTGCTCCGGTTGTCTTGGCCTTGCTCCAGTCCTCTTGGACTTGCTCCACTTGTCTTGGGCTTGCTCCAGTTGTGTTGGGTTTGCTCCAGTTGTCTCGGACTTGCTCAGGTTGTCCTGGTCTTGCTCCAGTTGTCTTGGCCTTTCTCCAGTTGTCTTAACCTTTCTCCAGTTGTCTTGAGCTTGTTCCAGTTGTCTTAGGCTTGCTCGAGTTGACTTGGGCTTGGTCCAGTTGTCTTTGGCTTGCTTCAGTTGTCTTGGCCTTGCTCCAGGTGTCTTTGGCTTGTTCCAGTTGTCTTGGGCTTGCTCGAGGTGTCTTGGGCTTGCTCCAGTTGTCTTGGGCTTGATCAGTTGTCTTGGCCTTGCTTCAGCTGTCTTCTCCTTGGTCCAGTTATCTTGGCCTTGCTCCAGTTATCTTGGCCTTGCTCCAGTTGTCTTGGCCTCGCTCTAGTTGTCTTGGCTTTGCCCTAGTTGTCTTGGCCTTACTCCAGTTGTCTTGGACTTGCTCCATGTGTCTTGGGCTTTCTCCATATGCTTGGGCGTGCTCCAGTTGTTGTGGGCTTGCTCCAGGTGTCTTGGCCTTGATATACTTGTCTTGGGCTTTCTCCAGTTGTCTTGGGCTTGCTCCACATGTCTTGGCCTTGCTCCAGTTGTCTTTGACTTGCTCCAGTTGTCTTGGGCTTGCTCCAGTTTTCATGTCCTTGCTCCAGTTGTCTTCGGCTTGCTCCATTTGTCTAGGACTTGCTCCGGTTGTCTTGAACTTACTCCAGTTTTTTTGGATTTGCTCCAGTTGTCTTGGGCATGCTCCAGTTGCCTTTGGCTTACTCCAGTTGTCTTGGGCTTGCTCCAGTGGTCTTGGGCTTGCCCCTGTTGTCTTGGCCTTGCTCCAGTTGCCTTAGTCTTGCTATTGTCCAACTGAGGCGCAAGTAGGGTGCAACTTGGGTACAACTAGGGTGCAAATAGGGCGCACGTAGGATGCAAGTAGGGCGCAACTAGGATGCAACTAGGGCGCAACCAGGGCGAAGCTAGTGTCCAACTGAGGGGCAACTAGGACACAACTAGGGTGCAACTAGGGTGCAACTAGGGCGCAACTAGGGTGCAAGTAAAGCGCAACAAGGGCACAAGTAGGGCACGAGTAAGACGCAAGTAGGGCGCCACTAGGGCGGGCACAACTAGGGCACAAGTAGGACGCAAGTAGGGCACGAGTAGGGCACAAGCAGGGTGCAACTAGGGCGCAACTAGGGCACAAGTAGGGCGCAAGTAGGGCACAACTAGGGTGCAACTAGGGCGCAACTAGGACGCAACTAGGGCGTAGCTAGTACCCAACTAGGGCGTAGCTAGGGCGCAGCTAGGGAGCAAGTAGGGTAGAACTAAGACGCAAGTAGGACGCAACTAGGGCACAAGTAGGGTGCAACTAGGCCGCAACTAGGGCGCAACTAGGGCGTAGCTAGTGTCCAACTGAGGTGTAAGTAGGACGCAACTAGGGCGCAAGTAGGATGCAACTAGGACGCAAGTAGGGCGCAACTAGGGCACAACTAGGGTGTAACTGGGGCGTAAGTAGGGCACAAGTAGGGTGCAAGTAGGGCGCAAGTAGGGTGCAACTAGGGTGCAACTAGGGCACAACTGGGGCGCAAATATGGCCCAAGTAGGGCGCAAGTAGGGCACAACTAGGGCACAATTAGGGCGCAACTAGGACGCAAGTAGGGCGCAAGTAGGGCGCAAACTGGGGTGCAACTAGGACGCAACCAGGGTGTACGTAGGGTGTAAGTAGGGCGCAACTAGGACGTACCTAGGGCGCTACTAGGGCACAACTAGGGCGTAGCTAGTGCCCAACTGAGGTGCAACTAGGGCGCAACTAGGGCGCAAGTTGGGCTCAACTAGGGCGCAACTAGTGCACAACTAGGGCGCAAGTAGGACGCATGTAGGACGTAACTAGGGTGCAACTAGGACGCAACTAGGACGCAACTTGGGCGTAGCTTGTGCTAAACTGAGGCGCAACTAGGGTGCAGTTAAGTAGTAAGTAGGGCGCAACAAGGACGCAACGAGGGCGTAACTGGGGTGCAAGTAGGGCGCAAGTAGGGCGCAACTAGGGCACAACTAAGACGCAAGTAGGGCAAAAGTAGGGTGCAATTAGGGTGCAACTAGGACGCAAGTAGGACGCAACTAGGGTGAACCGTACTACCCTCACTTTCGTTCACTTTTTCAAACCAAAATTTGTGTTTCTTACTTTCACCTAATAAATCACATTTTCAAATTATCGGGGTGGTCGTCCAGCCTTGTTTGGGATTAGGCATCGAGCATTGACTTTCACCCTTCGTGCAGGTCCAGGCGCTCTCCTCTTCTCTCAAACACTCGAACCTCGCTTCGTGAAGTTCGAGCATTCGATGGCGCGACCTTGGTAGCCATCAGATTGTGTATAGCTATCTGACGGCTGACCGGGCAACGTGGTTCAGGGCTCGATGCGAGCCCTGAACCGTGCCATTTGTCCCCAAATTCTTTATTTGGTAAGGAATTACACTGCAAGGACATCGATCAGACAAGCCAGGAGTAAACCTTACATCAACCTAGTAACTATTTGGATGACACATGGGCAAATTAAAATAATCAGTTTGCACGAAAGTGAGATCCAGTACAGTAACTAGGACGCAACAAGGATGCAACTAGGGCGCAACTAGGGTGCATGTAGGGCGAAAGTAGGGCGCAACTATGGCGCAACCAGGGTGCAACTAAGGCGCAAGTAGGGCGTAGGTAGGGCGTATGTAGGGTGCAACCAGGGCGTAACTATGACGCATCTAGGGCGCAAGTAGGGTGCAAGTAGGACGCAAGTAGGGGGCAACTAGGGCGCAACTACGGCGCAACTAGGATGCAAGTAGGGCGCAAGAAGGGTGCAACTAGGAAGCAACTAGGGTGCAAGTAGGGAGCAAGTAGGGAGCAAGTAGGGCACAACTAGGGCACAACTAGGCTGCAGATAGGACGAAAGTAGGGCCCAAGTAGGACGCAACAATTGATTTTGTTTCTTTTTCTCTTTGTAATTATTCTTCTTATTTAATTTTTATTAAGTTTGCTATTTTTTTTTCAATTATTATCATAAAAGAAAAGTATGAGTAGGATGAAAATAGGGTGCAAGTAGGGCACAACTAGGGCGTAACTAGGCACAACTAGGGTGAAAGTAGGGTACAAGTATGGCGCAAGTAGGGTGCAACTAGGGCGCAACTAGGGCGCAACTAGGGCGCAACTAGGGAGCAACTAGGGCGCAAGTAGGGTGCAAGTAGGGTGCAAGTGGGGCGAAACTAGGGCGACACTAGGGTGCAACTAGGGCGCAAGTAGGGTGCAAGTAGGGCGTAAGTACGGCGCAAATAGGGTGCTACTAGGGCGTTACTAAGGCGCAAGTAGGGTGCATGTAGGATGCAACTAGGGTGCAACTAGGGTGTAACTAGGGTGTAACAAGGGTGCAAGTAAGGTGCAAGTAGGACGCAACTAGGTTGCAACTAGGGTACAAGTAGGGCGCAAGTAGGGTGCAAGTAGGGTGCAACTAGGGTGCAACTAGGGTGCAACTAGGGCACAAGTAGGGTACAAGTAGGGTGTAAGTAGGGCGCAACTAGGGCCCAAGTAGGGCGCAACAAGGGCGCAACTAGAACGTAACTAGTGCCCAACTGAGCTGCAACTTGGGCGCAAGCCGGGCGCAATTAGGGCTTAAGTAGGACGCAACTAGGGCGCAGGTAGGGAGCAAGTAGGGCGCAACTAGGGTGCAACTAGGGTGCAACTAGGGTGCAACTAGGGTGCAACTAGGGTGCAACTAGGGTGCAACTAGGGTGCAACTAGGGTGCAACTAGGGTGCAACTAGGGTGCAACTAGGGTGCAACTAGGGTGCAACTAGGGTGCAACTAGGGTGCAACTAGGGTGCAACTAGGGTGCAACTAGGGTGCAACTAGGGTGCAACTAGGGTGCAACTAGGGTGCAACTAGGGTGCAACTAGGGTGCAACTAGGGTGCAACTAGGGTGCAACTAGGGTGCAACTAGGGTGCAACTAGGGTGCAACTAGGGTGCAACTAGGGTGCAACTAGGGTGCAACTAGGGTGCAACTAGGGTGCAACTAGGGTGCAACTAGGGTGCAACTAGGGTGCAACTAGGGTGCAACTAGGGTGCAACTAGGGTGCAACTAGGGTGCAACTAGGGTGCAACTAGGGTGCAACTAGGGTGCAACTAGGGTGCAACTAGGGTGCAACTAGGGTGCAACTAGGGTGCAACTAGGGTGCAACTAGGGTGCAACTAGGGTGCAACTAGGGTGCAACTAGGGTGCAACTAGGGTGCAACTAGGGTGCAACTAGGGTGCAACTAGGGTGCAACTAGGGTGCAACTAGGGTGCAACTAGGGTGCAACTAGGGTGCAACTAGGGTGCAACTAGGGTGCAACTAGGGTGCAACTAGGGTGCAACTAGGGTGCAACTAGGGTGCAACTAGGGTGCAACTAGGGTGCAACTAGGGTGCAACTAGGGTGCAACTAGGGTGCAACTAGGGTGCAACTAGGGTGCAACTAGGGTGCAACTAGGGTGCAACTAGGGTGCAACTAGGGTGCAACTAGGGTGCAACTAGGGTGCAACTAGGGTGCAACTAGGGTGCAACTAGGGTGCAACTAGGGTGCAACTAGGGTGCAACTAGGGTGCAACTAGGGTGCAACTAGGGTGCAACTAGGGTGCAACTAGGGTGCAACTAGGGTGCAACTAGGGTGCAACTAGGGTGCAACTAGGGTGCAACTAGGGTGCAACTAGGGTGCAACTAGGGTGCAACTAGGGTGCAACTAGGGTGCAACTAGGGTGCAACTAGGGTGCAACTAGGGTGCAACTAGGGTGCAACTAGGGTGCAACTAGGGTGCAACTAGGGTGCAACTAGGGTGCAACTAGGGTGCAACTAGGGTGCAACTAGGGTGCAACTAGGGTGCAACTAGGGTGCAACTAGGGTGCAACTAGGGTGCAACTAGGGTGCAACTAGGGTGCAACTAGGGCACAAGTAGGAAGCAAGTAGGGCACAACTAGGGCGCAAGTAGGGTGCAACTAGGACGCAACTAGGACATAGCTAGTGCCCCAACTGAGGCACAACTAGGACGCAACTAGGACTAAGTAGGGCGCAACTAGGGTGCAAGTAGGACGCAACTAGGGCGCAACTAGGGTTAAAGGCGCAACTAGGGCGCAAGTAGGGCACAAGTAGGACGCAACTAGGGCGCAACTACGGCGTAGCTAGTGTCCAACTGAGGCGCAATTAGGGCGCAACTAGGGCGCAAGTAGGGCGCAAGTAGGGTGCAAGTGGGGCGAAACTAGGGCGACACTAGGGTGCAACTAGGGCGCAAGTAGGGTGCAAGTAGGACGCAAGTACGGCGCAACTAGGGCGTAACCAGGGCGTTACTAAGGCGCAAGTAGGGTGCATGTAGGATGCAACTAGGATGTAACAAGGGTGCAACTAGGGTGTAACTAGGGTGCAAGTAGGATGCAAGTAGGACGCAACTACGTTGCAACTAGGATGCAAGTAGGGCGCAAGTAGGGTGCAAGTAGGGTGCAACTAGGGTGCAACTAGGGCGCAACTAGGGCACAAGTAGGGTGCAAGTAGGGTGTAAGTAGGGTGCAACTAGGGCCCAAGTAGGGCGCAACAAGGGTGCAACTAGAACGTAACTAGTGCCCAACTAAGGTGTAACTTGGACGCAAGCCGGGCGCAGTTCGGGTGCAAGTAGGACGCAACTAGGGCACAAGTAGGGCGCAACAAGGGTGCAACTAGAACGTAACTAGTGCCCAACTAAGGTGTAACTTGGACGCAAGCCGGGCGCAGTTCGGGTGCAAGTAGGACGCAACTAGGGCACAAGTAGGATGCAAGTAGGGCACAACTCGGACGCAAGTAGGGTGCAACTAGGGCGTAACTAGGGCATAGCTAGTGCCCCAACTGAGGCGCAACTAGGACGCAACTAGGACCAAGTAGGGCGCAACTAGGGCGCAACTAGGGCGCAAGTAGGGCACAAGTAGGGCGCAACTAGGGCGCAACTAGGGCGTAGCTAGTGTCCAACTGAGGCGCAACTAGGGTGCAACTAGGGCACAAGTAAGGCGCAAGTCGGGCGCAAGTAGGGTGCAACTAGGGCGCAACTAGGGCGTAGCTAGTGTCCAACTGAGGCGCAACTAGGGTGCAACTAGGGCACAAGTAAGGCGCAAGTCGGGCGCAAGTAGGGTGCAACTAGGGCGCAGCTAGGGCGCAACTAGGGTGCAAGTTGGGCGTAAGTAGGGTGCAAGTAGGGGGCAAGTAGGGCGTAACTAGGGCGCAACTAGGGCACAACTAGGGTGCAAATAGGGGCCAAGTAGGACGCAAGTAAGGCACAACTAGGGCGCAACTAGGGCGTAACTAGGATGCAAGTAGGGTGCATGTAGGGTGCAACTAGGACGCAACTAGGGCACAATTAGGGCGCAAGTAGGGCGCAACCAGGGCACACCTAGGACGCAAAAAGGATGCAACTAGGACGTAGCTAGTGCCCAAATGAGGTACAACTAGGGCGTAACTAGGACGCAAGTAGGGCTCAACTAGGACGCAAGTAGGAAGCAACTAGGGCGCAAGTAGGGCGCAGGTAGGGCGTAAGTAGGGCGGAACTAGGGCGCAAATAGGACGCAACTAGGGTGCAGGTAGGGAGCAAGTAGGGCGCAACTAGGGTACAACTAGGGCGCAACTAGGGCACAACTAGGGTGCAACTAGGGCAAAACTAGGGCGTAGCTAGTGTCCAACTGAGGCGCAATTAGGGCGCAACTAGGGCGCAAGTAGGGCGCAAGTAGGACGCAAGTAGGGCACAACTAGGGCGCAACTAGGGCGTAACTAGGATGCAAGTAGGGTGCATGTAGGGTGCAACTAGGACGCAACTAGGGCACAATTAGGGCGCAAGTAGGGCGCAACCAGGGCACACCTAGGACGCAAAAAGGATGCAACTAGGACGTAGCTAGTGCCCAAATGAGGTACAACTAGGGCGTAACTAGGACGCAAGTAGGGCTCAACTAGGACGCAAGTAGGAAGCAACTAGGGCGCAAGTAGGGCGCAGGTAGGGCGTAAGTAGGGCGGAACTAGGGCGCAAATAGGACGCAACTAGGGTGCAGGTAGGGAGCAAGTAGGGCGCAACTAGGGTACAACTAGGGCGCAACTAGGGCACAACTAGGGTGCAACTAGGGCAAAACTAGGGCGTAGCTAGTGTCCAACTGAGGCGCAATTAGGGCGCAACTAGGGCGCAAGTAGGGCGCAAGTAGGACGCAAGTAGGGCACAACTAGGGCGCAACTAGGGCGTAACTAGGATGCAAGTAGGGTGCATGTAGGGTGCAACTAGGACGCAACTAGGGCACAATTAGGGCGCAAGTAGGGCGCAACCAGGGCACACCTAGGACGCAAAAAGGATGCAACTAGGACGTAGCTAGTGCCCAAATGAGGTACAACTAGGGCGTAACTAGGACGCAAGTAGGGCTCAACTAGGACGCAAGTAGGAAGCAACTAGGGCGCAAGTAGGGCGCAGGTAGGGCGTAAGTAGGGCGGAACTAGGGCGCAAATAGGACGCAACTAGGGTGCAGGTAGGGAGCAAGTAGGGCGCAACTAGGGTACAACTAGGGCGCAACTAGGGCACAACTAGGGTGCAACTAGGGCAAAACTAGGGCGTAGCTAGTGTCCAACTGAGGCGCAATTAGGGCGCAACTAGGGCGCAAGTAGGGCGCAAGTAGGGCGCAACTAGGGCGCAACTAGGGCGCAAGTAGGGCGCAACTAGGGCGCAACTAGGGCGTAGCTAGTGTCCAACTGAGGCACAACTAGGACACAACTAGGACACAAGTAGGATGCAACTAGGGCACAAGTAGGGCACAACTAGCGTGCAAGTAGGGTGCAACTAGGGTGCAACTAGGGCGTAGCTAGTGCCCAACTGAGGCACAACTAGGGCGCAACCAGGGTGCAAGTAGGGCGCAACTAGGACGCAAGTGGGGCGTAACTAGCGCACAACTAGGATGTGACTAGGGCGCAACTAGGGCGCAAGTAGGGTGCAAGAATGATGCAAGTAGGGTGCAACTAGGATGCAACTAGGACGTAAGTAGGGCAAAAATAGGGTGCAAGGAGGGTGCAATTAGGTTGTAACTAGGGCGTAACTAGGACGCAAGTAGGGCCCACATAGGGTGCAAGTAGGATACAACTAGGACGTAACTAGGGCACAACTAGGGCACAAGTAGGACACAACTAGGGCGCAACTAGGCGCCACTAGGACGTAGCTAGAGCCCAACTGAGGCGCAACAAGGGTACAACAAGGGCGCAAGTCAGGTGCAACTAGGACGGAACTAAGACGCAAGTAGGGTGCAAGTAGGGTGCAACTAGGGCGCAACTAGGGTACAAGTAGGGCGCCAGTAGGGTGCAAGTAGGGCGCAAGTAGGGCGCAACTAGGTTGCAACTAGGGCGCAAGTAGGGCGTAAGTAGGGCGCAACAAGTGCACAACTAGGGCGCAAAAGGCCGAACATTCGGGTGGAAGAGTCTACCATGTAGCTCGTTTCATCTCCCAACCATGCTGTTTATTGTGCTACGTGGATTCACTTAGTTGTCTTGGGCTTGCTCCAGTTTTCTTGGCCTTGCTCCAGTTTTCTTGGACTTGGCCCAGTTGTCTTGGCCTTCCTCCAGTTGTCTTGGACTTGCTCCAGTTGTCTTGGGCTTTCTCCAGTTTTCTTGGCCTTGCTCCAGGTTTCTTGGGCTTGCTCCAGTTGTCTTGGGCTTGCTCCAGTTGTTTTGGCCTTGCAATAGTTGTCTTAGCCTTACTGCAGTTGTCTTTGGCTTGCTCCAGTACTCTTTGTCTTACTCCAGTCGTCTTGGGCTTGCTCCATTTGTATTAGCCTTGCTCCAGTTGTCTTGTGCTTGCACCAGTTGTATTGGCCTTTCTCTAGTTGTCTTGGGCTTGCTCCAGTTGTCTTGGGCTTACTCCAGTTGTCTTGGGCTTGCTCTAGTTGTCATGGCCTTGTTCCAGTTGTCTTGGCCTTGCTCAAGTTGTCTTGGGCTTGCTCCAGTTGTCTTGGGCTTGCTCCAGTTTTCTTGGCCTTGCTCCAGTTGCCTTGGACTTGCTCCAGTTGGCTTAAGCTTGCTCCAGCATCATTGGACATGCTCCAGTTGTCTTGGGCTTGCTCCACTTCTCTTGGGCTTGCTCCAGCTGTCTTCCGCTTGCTACAGTTGTCTTGGACTTGCTCCAGCTGTTTTGGCCTTGCTCCAGTTGTCTTGGTCTTTCTCCAATTGTTTTGGGCTTGCTCCAGTTGTCTTGGGCTTGCTTTAGTTGTCTTTGGCATGCTCCAAGTGCCTTGGCCCTGCTTCAGTTGCCTTGGTCTTGCTCCAATTGTCTTGGCCTTGCTCCTGTTTTGGTCTTGCTCGAGTTGTTTTGGACCTGATACGGTTGTCTCGGGCTTCCTCCAGTTGTATTGGGATTCCTCCAGTTGTCTTGGGCTTGCTCCAGTTGTCATGGGCTTGTTTCCATTGTCTTGGCCTTGCTCCAGTTGCCTTGGACTTGCTCCAGTTGTCTTGGGCTTGCTCCCGTTTTCTTGGGCTTGCTCCAGTTGTCTTGGGCTTGCTCCAGTTGTCTTGGGCTTGCTCCAGTTGTCTTGGGCTTTCTCCATTTGCCTTGGGTTTGTTCCAGTTGTCGTAAGCTTGCTCCAGTTATTTTGGCCTTGCTCCAGTTGTGTTGGGCTTGCTTCAGTTGTCCTGGGTTTTCTCCCATTGTCTTGGGTTTACTCAAGTTGTCTTGGGCTTGGTCCAGTTGTTTTGGGCTTTCTCAAGTTGTCTTGGGCATGCTTCAGTGGTCTTCGGCTTGCTCCGATTGTCTTGGGCTTGCTCCGGTTGTCTTGGCCTTGCTCTAGTTCTTTTGGACTTGGTCAAGTTGTTTTGATCTTGCTCCAGTTGTCTTGGTCTTGCACCAGTTGACTCGGATTTGCTCCAGTTGTCGTGGCCTTGCTCCAGTTGTCTTGGCCTTGCTCCAGTTGTCTTAACCTTGGTTCAGTTGTCTTGGGCTTGCTTTAGTTGTCTTGGGCTTGCTCCAGTTGTCTTGTATTTGCAACAATTGTTTTGGCTTTGCTCCAATTCTCTTGGGCTTGCTCCAGTTGTCTTGGGCTTGCTCCAGTTGTCTTGTCTTTGCTCCAGTTGTCTTGGCTTTGCTCCAGTTTTCTAGGCCTTGCTTCAGCTGTCTTGGCCTTGCTCCAGTTGTCTTGGCCTTGCTCCAGTTATCTCGGGCATGCTCCAGTTTGCTTGGCTTTGCTCCAGTTGTCTTGGCCTTGCTCCAGTTGCCTTGGGCTTGCTCTAGTTGTCTTTGGCTTGCTCCAGTGGTTTTGGCCTTGCTACAGATGTCGTGGGCTTGCTCTAATCGTCTTGCCCTTGATCCAGTTGTTTTGGGCTTTCTCCAGTTGTCTTGGGCTTGCTCCATATGTCTTGGGACTGCTCGAGATGCCTTGGCTTTGCTCCAGTTGTCTTGGCCTTGCCCAAGTTGTCTTGGACTCTCTCCAGCTGTCCTGGGATTGTTCCAGTTATCTTGGCCTTGCTCTAGTTGTCTTGGGCTTGCTCCAGTTGTCTTGGCCTTGCTCCATTTATCCTGGCCTTGTTCCAGTCGTCTTGGCCTTGTTCAAGTTGTGTTGGGCTTGCTCCAGTATTCTTGGTCTTGCTCCAGTCGTCTTGGGCTTGCTCCAGTTGCCTTGGCCTTGCTCCAGTTGTCTTGTGCTTGCACCAGTTGTATTGGGCTTTCTCTAGTTGTCTTGGGCTTGCTCCAGTTGTCTTGGCCTTGCTCCAGTTGCCTTAGTCTTGCTCCAGTTGTCTTGGCCTTGCTCCAGTTGCCTTAGTCTTGCTCCAGTTGTCTTGGCCTTGCTCCAGTTGCCTTAGTCTTGCTCCAGTTGTCTTGGCCTTGCTCCAGTTGCCTTAGTCTTGCTCCAGTTGTCTTGGCCTTGCTCCAGTTGCCTTAGTCTTGCTCCAGTTGTCTTGGCCTTGCTCCAGTTGCCTTAGTCTTGCTCCAGTTGTCTTGGCCTTGCTCCAGTTGCCTTAGTCTTGCTCCAGTTGTCTTGGCCTTGCTCCAGTTGCCTTAGTCTTGCTCCAGTTGTCTTGGCCTTGCTCCAGTTGCCTTAGTCTTGCTCCAGTTGTCTTGGCCTTGCTCCAGTTGCCTTAGTCTTGCTCCAGTTGTCTTGGCCTTGCTCCAGTTGCCTTAGTCTTGCTCCAGTTGTCTTGGCCTTGCTCCAGTTGCCTTAGTCTTGCTCCAGTTGTCTTGGCCTTGCTCCAGTTGCCTTAGTCTTGCTCCAGTTGTCTTGGCCTTGCTCCAGTTGCCTTAGTCTTGCTCCAGTTGTCTTGGCCTTGCTCCAGTTGCCTTAGTCTTGCTCCAGTTGTCTTGGCCTTGCTCCAGTTGCCTTAGTCTTGCTCCAGTTGTCTTGGCCTTGCTCCAGTTGCCTTAGTCTTGCTCCAGTTGTCTTGGCCTTGCTCCAGTTGCCTTAGTCTTGCTCCAGTTGTCTTGGCCTTGCTCCAGTTGCCTTAGTCTTGCTCCAGTTGTCTTGGCCTTGCTCCAGTTGCCTTAGTCTTGCTCCAGTTGTCTTGGCCTTGCTCCAGTTGCCTTAGTCTTGCTCCAGTTGTCTTGGCCTTGCTCCAGTTGCCTTAGTCTTGCTCCAGTTGTCTTGGCCTTGCTCCAGTTGCCTTAGTCTTGCTCCAGTTGTCTTGGCCTTGCTCCAGTTGCCTTAGTCTTGCTCCAGTTGTCTTGGCCTTGCTCCAGTTGCCTTAGTCTTGCTCCAGTTGTCTTGGCCTTGCTCCAGTTGCCTTAGTCTTGCTCCAGTTGTCTTGGCCTTGCTCCAGTTGCCTTAGTCTTGCTCCAGTTGTCTTGGCCTTGCTCCAGTTGCCTTAGTCTTGCTCCAGTTGTCTTGGCCTTGCTCCAGTTGCCTTAGTCTTGCTCCAGTTGTCTTGGCCTTGCTCCAGTTGCCTTAGTCTTGCTCCAGTTGTCTTGGCCTTGCTCCAGTTGCCTTAGTCTTGCTCCAGTTGTCTTGGCCTTGCTCCAGTTGTCTTCGGCTTGCTCCAGTTGTTTTGGGCTTGCTCCAGTTGTCTTGGCCTTGCTCCAGTTGTCTTGGGCTTGCTCCAGTAGTCTTTGTCTTGCTCCAGTTGTCTTGGGCTTGCTCCAGTTGTCTTCGGCTTGCTCCTGTTGTCTTGGACTTGCTCCAGTTGTCTTGGTCTTGCTCCAGTTGTCTTGGCCTGTCTCCAGCTGTCTTGGGCTTGCTACAGTTTTCATCATCTTGCTCAAGTTGTCTTCGGCTTGCTCCCGTTGTCTTGGGCTTGTGCTAGTTGTCTTGGGCTTGCTCCAGTTCTCTTCGGCATGCTCCAGTTGTCTTGGGCTTGCTCTAGTTGTCTTGGGCTTGCTCCAGTTGTCTTGGCTTTGTTCTAGTTGTCTTGAGACTGCTCAAGTTGTCTTTGGCTTGCTCCAGTTTTCTTGGGTTTCCTTCAGTTGTCTTGAGCTTCCTCCAGTTGTCTTGGGCTAGCTCCAGTAATCTTGGACTTGCGCCAATTGTCTTGGGCTTGCTCCAATTGTCTTGGGCTTGCTCCAGTTGTCTTGGCCTTGCTCCAGTTGCATTAGTCTTGTTCCAGTTGTCTTGGCCTTGCTCCAGTTGTCTTCGGCTTGATCATGTTGTCGTGGGCTTCCTCCAGTTGTTTTGGCATTGATCCCGTTGTCTTGGGCTTACTCAAGTTGTCTTGGTCTTTCTCGAGTTGTTTTGGGCTTGCTCCACTTGTCTTCGGCTTGCTCCAATTTTCATGGCCCTGCTCCAGTTGTCTTGGGTTTGCTCCAGTTGTCTTGGCCTTTCTCCAGTTGTCTTGGTCTTGCTCCAGTTGTTTTGGGCTTGCTCCAGTTGTCTTGGGCTTGCTCCAGTTGTCTTGGGCTTGCTCCAGGTGTCTTGGCCCTGCTCCAGTTGTCTTGGGCTTGCTCCAGTTGTCTTGGGCTTGCTTCAGTTGTCTAGGGCTTGGTCCAGTTGTGTTGGAATTGCTCCAGTTGTCTTGGTCTTGCTCCAGTTGTCTTGTGCTTGCTTCAGTTGTCTTGGGCTTTCTCTAGTTGTTTTGTGCTTGCTCTAGTTGTCTTGGCCTTGCTCCAGTTGTCTTGGCCTTGCTCCAGTTGTCTTGGCCCTGCTCCAGATGTCTAGGCCTTGCTCCAGATGTTTTGGGCTTGTTCCAGTTGTCTTGGCCTTGGTCCATTTGTCTTGGGCTTGCTCCAGTTGTCTTGGCGTTGCTCTAGTTATCTTGGGCTTGCTCCACTTGTCTTCTTGGGCTTTCTCTAGTTGTCTTGGGATTGCTCCAGTTGTCTTGGGCTTGCTCCAGTTGTCTTGGGCTTTCTCCAGTTGTCTTGCGCCCGTTCCAGTTGTCTTGACCTTGCTCCAGTTGTCTTGGGCCTGCTCCAATTATCTTGGCCTTGCTCCAGTTGTCTTGGGCTTTCTCCAGTTGTCTTGGGCTTGCTCCAGTTGTCTTGGCCTTGCTCCAGTTTCTTTGAACTTGCTCCATTTGTCTTGAAATTGCTCCAGTTGTCTTGGGCTTGCTCTAGTTGTCTTAGGCTTGCTCCAGTTGACGTGGGCTTGTTCCAGTTGTGTTGGGCTTGCTCCTACTGTCTTGGGCTTGCTCCAGAAATCTTGGGTTTGCTCCAGCTGTCTTGGCCTTGCTCCATATGCCTTAGTCTTGCTCCAGTTTTCTTGGTCTTGCTCCAGTTCTCTTGGCCTTGCTCCAGTTGTCCTGGACTTTCTCCAGTTGTATTTGCCTTTCTCCAGTTGTCTTGGACTTGCTCCAGTTGTATTTGGCTTGCTCGAGTTGTCTTGGCCTTGCTCCAGGTGACTTGAGCTTTCTCCAGTTGTCTTGGGCTTGCTTCAGTTGTCTTGGCCTTGCTCCAGTTATCTTAGCCTTGCTCCAGTTGTCTTGGGCTTGCTCCAGTTGTCTTGGGCTTGCTCCAATTTCTTGGGCTTGCTTCAGTTGTCTTGGGCTTGCTCCAGTTGTCTTGGCCTTGCTCCAGTTGTCATGTGCTTGCACCAGTTGTCTTGGGCTTGCTCCAGTTTCTCGGGCTTGCTTCAGTTGTCCTGGCCTTTTCCAGTTGTCTTGGCCTTGCTCCAGTTGTCTTGGCCTTGCTCCAGTTGTCATGTGCTTGCACCAGTTGTCTTGGGCTTGCTCCAGTTTCTCGGGCTTGCTTCAGTTGTCCTGGCCTTTTCCAGTTGTCTTGGCCTTGCTCCAGTTCTCTTGGCCTTGCTCCAGTTGTCTTGGCCTTGATCCAGTTGTCTTGAGCTTGCTTCAGTTGTCCTGGCCTTGCTCCAGTTGTCTAACGCTTGCTCCAGTTGTCTTGGCCTTGCTCCAGTGAAGTTGGGCTGGCTCAAGTAATCTTGGGCTTGCTTCAGTTGTCTTGGCCTTCCTCCAGCTTTCTTGGGCTTGCTCCACATGTCTAGGACTTGCTCCAATTGCATTGGGCTTGCTCCAGCTGTCTTGGCCTTGCTCCAGTTGTCTTTGGCTTGCACTAGTTGTCTTTGGATTGGTGCAGTTGTCTTGGGCTTGCTCCAGTTGTCTTGGACTTGCTCCAGTTGTCTTGACCTTGCTCCAGTTGACTTGGTCTTGCTCCAGTTGTCTTGGCCTGGCTCCAGCTGTCTTGGGCTTGCTACAATTTTCATCAGTTTGCTCCAGTTGTCTAGGGCTTGCTTGTCTTGGGCTTGCTCCAGTTGTCTTGGGCTTGCTCCAGTTCTCTTGGGCTTGCTCCAATTGTCTTGGGCTTGCTCCAGTTGTCTTGGGATTGCTCCAGTTGTCTTTGGCTTGCTCTAGTTGTCTTGAGCCTGCTCAAGTTGTCTTGAACTTGCTCCAGTTCTCTTGGGCTTGCTCCAGTTGTCTTGGGCTTCCTCCAGTTGTCTTGGGCTTGCTCCATTAATCTTGGGCTTGTTCCAGTTGTCTTGAGCTTTCTCCAGTTGTCTTGGTCTTGCTCCAGTTGTCTTGGACTGGCTCCAGTTGCATTAGTCTTGCTCCAGTTGTCTTGGGCTTTCTCCAGTTCTCTTGGCCTTTCTGCAGTTGTCCTCGACTGGATCCCGTTGTCGTGGGCTTGGTCGAGATGTCTTGGTCTTTCTCGAGTTGCTTTGGGCCTGCTCCACTTCTCTTGGGCTTGCTCCAGTTGTCTTGACCTTGCTCGAGTTGTCTTGAGCTTGCTCCAATTGTCTTGGCCTTGCTCCAGTTGTCTTGGGCTTGGTCTAGTTGTCTTCACCTTCCTCCAGTTGTCCTGGCGTTGCTCCAGTTGTCTTGGCCTTTCTCCAGTTGTCTAGGGCCCGCTCTAGTTGTCTTGACCTTGCTCGAGTTGTCTTGAGCTTGCTCCAATTGTCTTGGCCTTGCTCCAGTTGTCTTGGCCTATCTCCAGTTGTCTTGGCCTTACTCCAGTTGTCCTGGCCTCGCTCCAGTTGTCTTGGCCTTGCTCCAGTTGTCTTGGCCTTTCTCCAGTTGTCTAGGGCCCGCTCTAGTTGTCTTGACCTTGCTCGAGTTGTCTTGAGCTTGCTCCAATTGTCTTGGCCTTGCTCCAGTTGTCTTGGCCTATCTCCAGTTGTCTTGGCCTTTCTCCAGTTGTCCTGGCCTCGCTCCAGTTGTCTTGGCCTTGCTCCAGTTGTCTTGGGCTTGCTCCAGTTGTCTTGACCTTGCTCCAGTTGTCTTGAACTTGCTCCAGTTGTCTTGGGCTTGCTCCAGTTGTCTTAGGCTTGTTCCAGGTGACTTGGGCTTGCTCCAGTTGTCTTGGGCTTGCTCCTGCTTTCTTGGGCTTGCTCCAGTTATCTTGGTATTGCTCCAGTTGTCTTGGCCTTGCTCCAGTTGCCTTAGTCTTGCTCCAGTTTTCTTCGTCTTGCTCCAGTTTTCTTGGCCTTGCTGCAGTTATTCTAGACTTGCTCCAGTTGTCTTGGCCTTTCTTTCGTTGTCTTGGGCTTGCTCCAGTTGTCTTGGCCTTGCTCCAAGTGTCTTGAGCTTTCTTCAATTGTCTTGGGCTTGCTCCAGTTGTCTTGGCCTTGCTCCAGTTGTCTTAGCCTTGCTCCTGTTGTTTTGGGCTTGCTCAAGTTTCTTGGGCTTGCTCCAGCTGTCTGGGACTTGTTCCATTTGTCTTGGGCTTGCTCCAGTTGTCTTGTGCTTGCACCACTTGTCTTGGGCTTGTTCCAATTGTCTTGGGCTTGCTCCAGATGTCTTGGCTTTGCTCAAGTTGTCTTGCAATTGCTCTAGTTGTCTTAGGCTTGCTCCAAGTGTCTTGGGCTTGCTCCAGTTGTCTTGGCCTTCCTCCAGTTGTCTTGGTCTTTCTCTAGTTGTCTTTGCCTTGCACCAGTTGTCTTGGGCTTGCTCCAGTTGTCTTGGGCTTGCTCCAGTTGTCTTGGACTTACTCCAGTTGTCTTAGGCTTTCTCCCGTTGTCTTTCCTTGCTCAAGCTATCTTGGGCTTGATCCAGTTGTCGTGGGCTTGCTCCAGTTGTCTTGGGCTTGCTTCACTTGTCTTGGGCATGCTGCAGATGTCTTGGGCATGCTCTAGTTGTCTTGATCTTGCTCCAGTTGTCTTGAGATTGCTCCAGTTTTATTGGGCATGCTCTACTAATCTCGGGCTTGTTCTAGTTTTCTTGGGCTTGCTCCAGTTGTCTTGGACTTGCTCCAGTTTTCTTGGGCTTGCTCCAGTTGTCTTGGCCTTGCTCCAGTTGTCTTCGTCTTGCTCAAGTTGTTTTGGGCTTGCTTCAAGTTGTTTTGGGCTTGCTCCAGGTCTCTTGGGCTTGCTCCAGTTGTCTTGGGCTTACTCCAGTTGTCTTGGCCTTTTACCAGTTGTCTTGGGCTTGATCCACTTGTCTTGACCTTGCTTAAGTTGTTTTAAATTTGCTCTAGTTTTCTTGGGCTTGCTCCAGTTGTCTTGGACTTGCTCCAGTTGTCTTCGGCTTGCTCCAGATGTCTTGGGATTTCTGTAGTTGTCTTTGTCTTTCTCGATTTGTCTTGGCCTTGCTTAAGATGCATTTGTCTTGCTCTAGTTGTCTTGGGGTTTCTCCACTTGTCTTGGTCTTGCTCCAGTTGTCTTGGAGTTGCTCCTGTTGTCTTCCCCTTGCTCCTGTTGTCTTTGAATTTCTCTAGTTGTCTTGGGCTCGCTCCAGTTGTCTTGGCCTTGGTCCCGTTGTCTTTCTCTTGCTCCAGTTGTTTTAGGCTTGCTCCAGTTGTCTTGGCTTTGCTCCAGTTGCCTGGGTCTTTCTCCAGTTGTTTTGGGCTTGCTCCAGTTGTCTTTGGCTTGCTCCAATTGTCTTGGGCCTTCTCCAGTTGTCTTGGCCCTGCTCCAGTTGTCTTGGGCTTGCTCCAGTTGTCTTGGCCTTGCTCCAATTGTCTTAACCTTGCTCCAGTTGTTTTGGGCTTGCTTCATTTGTCTTGGGCTTGCTCCAATTGTCTTGTCCTTGCTCCAGTTGACTTGGGCCTTCTCCAGATATCTTGGGCTTGCTCCAGTAGTCTTGGGCTTGCTCCAGTTGTTTAGGGCTTGCTCCAGTTGTCTTGGA
The DNA here is from genome assembly GCA_023375785.1 of Penium margaritaceum. Classification (NCBI taxonomy): domain Eukaryota; kingdom Viridiplantae; phylum Streptophyta; class Zygnematophyceae; order Desmidiales; family Peniaceae; genus Penium; species Penium margaritaceum. The sequence continues at coordinate 178,606 of SZWC01001352.1, forward strand.
TTTGCTCCAGTTGTCTTGGCCTTGCTCCAGTTGTCTTGGGCTTGCTCCAGTTGTCTTGGTCTTGCTCCTGTTGTCTTGTGCTTGCTCTAGTTGTCTTGGCCTTGCTCCAGTGGTCTTGGCCTTGCTCCATTTTTCTTGGCCTTGCTCCAAATGTCTTGGCCTTGCTCCAGATATTTTGGGCTTGCTCCAGTTGTCTTGGCCTTGCTCCAGTTGTCTTGGGCTTGCTCCAGTTGTCTTGGCCTTGCTCCAGTTGTATTGGGCTTGCTCCAGTTGTCTTGGGCTTACTCAAGTTGTATTTGCCTTGCTTCAGTTGTTTTGGACTTGCTCCAGTTGTCTTGGGCTTGCTCCAGTTGTCTTGGGCTTGCTCCAGTTGTCTTGGGCTTGCTCCAGTTGTCTTGGGCTTGCTCCAGTTGTCTTGGGCTTGCTCCAGTTGTCTTGGCCTTGCTCCAGTTGTCTTGG